>JAOBAT010005260.1:0-10676 GCA_026413305.1 Hydrozoanthus tunicans
GGGGGGTTGCAAGCGGACAAAATGAAACGAATCATACAATCTGGTTGGTTCTTGAGACGGCGGAATTTTCAAATCTTAACCGTGGTCAATCTTGAACATACGTTTTTTTTAAAAAAAAACACCAAAATACGGGGAAACTTAAAACGTTATTTCCCGGTCGGGAGATCTGTGTTTAGAAAAACTATGGCAGAGGTCTTGCATAAGGACCGAGGATAGCCCCGGCCTGCAAATAACATTTGTAATAGATTCCCATTGGTATTAAAGAGATAAATTTTCATCTTTTACACTGAAAAGGCTTCTCTAGCAAAATCAATAAAAGATTATGCGTTTATATGTTTGATGATTGCAGACTTCTTAAAGGGCTGTATTTCGGGCCTACAGAACGCAGAAAAAAGGTGCAAAAATCCTTCAAATGGTCACGACGTACATTATCATTCTGACGTTCAACCGCTGACACAGTACTTACAAGGGATTACTCTAAAAAAACTTCATCCGTTGTAAATTTTGATATGTGACATTTGGAGGGTTAGACTTTCGTCAATGTTTACTCCGGCGAACTTTTAACGTTCTGTAGGCCCGAAATACAGCCCTTTAAGAAGTCACATGGCGAAGAATATGTTCTTTTCGACACACTTGTCGTGTTTTTGAAGGCCTCATAACATTGACATAACATTTCCGCTAGAAACATTTGCGAAGTTTTAACATGTGTTGCTTTTATATGCCGCCCATATTTTTTCGTTTCTCATCATAAAAGAATTATATATCAAAAGGCTTGGAATTTTAGCCTGTAGACATTTTTCCAGACAAACAAGAACGGCTGTTTCACGCGGCAGGAAGCAAAACGTGAGTAGTTGCCATAGCAACTATGACAATCAAAACAGCCTCTTTGAGAACAATGTCCGCCGATGAGAAACACTAATTTTAAGTTTCCTTCAGGCAAATAAAGATAGAAATAGCTTATCTCAGGTATTTCTATTAATTCTAGAAGAAGAGACTTGACAAATAAAAGGTTTTAAAAGCGTCGTTTCGCTCTCTCCTCAGTCTTCCTTTCATGTTTTTTCTCTTTTTTGCAAAAAATACGTCATAGGGAAACACGTGTTCAAAATTATCCAATCAGAATAGACAGTCCCAGAGTTCGAAGCTTTGACTTCCAGCTCAAATTTTGAACTTGAATCGTATTATTTCTGTTTTGGTTCTATCTTTTAAGTGCTGGATTATCAGAGATAAAAACTACTAGTTTCCTTGAGTGGACCAAAACTCGTTGCTGATAATGTCGTATGGATTTAATGATAGGTAGGTTTAAATTTTGGCTTTCCTGTTACCTTGGTGTTTTATTTTTTTTGCTGCCCGTTTGACTCGTCTTGGCCATGTTTTGTTCATATAAAATCTTCATTTTAATTCTTCACCTGCTTTTCCATGCAGCGCTTGGTCCTCTTCGTCAATGGCAGGGCCTCCCGGCAGGTAAGTCCTGATAAAATGTAATTGTAACCAAGAAATGGTTCCTGCATTTTGGGAATTGTTAAAATGGAATGTAAAACTCTGTCATAGCTATCATTTGCGAGATACTTCGAAGCGGTTGCCATTCCAGTTCTTGAAATTACGGCAAGCGTACAATAGCTTCCATTGTAAGTTTTTATAAGTTTTAAATTTTTAAAAAATTTAAGCTATATTTTTAAAAAACAAATCAAGGTTACTTTAGTTCCAGTGTTATAGCCTGTGTTGCGAATTTATTTTTGTGTAACGTACCTCACATCTAGCGTCTTTAAGTAAGAGTTTTCCTTATCACATTGAAGGGGTGATCGTCAATAAAATTCCATGTTGACTATGGGAGTTGCGAAAATGCATCCATAGTCTATTGCAGTATCATGCAAAAGTAGACAACGCATTCATGTTCTCTCTATAAAGTTCCTCCGAAAACTGGTGGTGTATATTATCTTTTGTATTGGTCAGTGTTTACAGTTGTTTCCATTGAAATCTGTGCGGTTTATGGTTCGCAACCACGAGTACATCCGTATCAAGTTCAAAATAGTCATTGGGGTAAAATCCTTTTCATTAAGTGCTGGCTTAGATTTTAGCAATTACATGCTTCTTAAGCTGGTTTTCAAAACTTTCTGCGCCTACAGCGAGTGCCAGATTATTTTCACATCAGTTTACTTTTGGTTCGGAGATTTGTTAGCCCGTTTTATGACTAATGAATTATTAAGTTCTGGTTTCTCTTACTTGTTAAAGAAATAATTCGTGTAAGTCCTGACACTTCCAGTCTGGTAGTTTTAGAGAGGAAAGGAAAAGACACCCGAAATTAAAGTTTGAATTGTAACCTTATCAAAACAGAGGGTACGGGTTGCAAAACCTTTGGTCGTTTGGTTCTTCCCTTCCAAAGTGCAATGTTTTATTCGTGATTCTCAAAGCTCTGTAGGCATATGACATGCATGTACTCAGAATATGAAATGCAATTTTGGCAAGTATTACGTGATGGCGGAACAATCAACTTTCAGGAAGTTGTTTGTTTACAAATACTGATTACTTTTTTTGTAAAAACTGAAATGAAATGAACCAATTAGATTGCATGTTCTGAAGTACGGGAAGGAAGAAATTGGAAATTAAAACCTTCCCTCAGGGTTAATTGGAGTAGCATAGTTGGTTTGTTTTGATGGTGTATGCTTAGTAAAGAGGAAGAAATTTGCCTGTACATTAATGTTAGCTTTTTTATTGTTATAGAATAACAAAAACTTTGTTATCTTACATTGTTTTTGTTTGTAAACTGTTTTTAAGCTGTTTCAAAATCTAATTTCTGTAATTTTTGTAACAATGTTATACAGATAAAGATGTTGTTGTTTGATTAACTTGTAGTGTGCCAAACATTAAACAAGGTTTCTGCAGCCGTTGAAGTTTTTAGAAATTACTGAGGGAAATCCTCAAAAGTCAGTCAATTCAATTCTTTGTTTGGACAAAAAACAATAAAATTCAGAGAAAATCGACTTTGTTTTCAAGTAGCCATGTAAAAACTTAAATGTACCTGAAGCATAAATAATTTGGCTGTCAGAGCACAAGTTTTAGTAGCCATATAATTTAGTATAATAGGGGTAATCACTCTAACACTCACTTTCTTTTTTAAAGGTAGATCTAAGGGGTAATGGCTGCTAATTATCTATGTGGCTTAGTGACCACTATTATTGGCTGCAAGTTACTTTGAACACACATATAATATTTATGCAGTACTGTACAATAAAATGTTGATCACAAGTTTTTGAAAGCTGGTAATTCAAATGCCAGTTAATTGCTTAAAAAGTGACCAATACTTGAATTAAATTACATTCCAGGACATGGAAAGCTCTGTAAAAACAACTAAATGAAAATTTTAGCTGTACTTATAACATTTCAGTACAATCAGAGCAAAAGAAAAACATAACTAAACAGAGAAAAGTATCATTTGCAATACTTTACTTTTTCAAAAATGAAAATGAGGCAGTTTATGGTTTAGAGTTTCTTAATATTTTTTAAAGGTTTTTTGCTAAAAATTGACAAAATATTATATGACTTTTCAGTTAAATGTTCAGTTCTCTCCTAAATATTTTTAAATGCCTTGAAGGTAATAAAATTGATGTTTGAAAATTTTTTTTCTGTTGTTCAAAGCGTTTTATAAACCTTTTCAATAACAATAACAACAAAAAGTCTTCAGTGTTTCTGAGTTTTCTCCTATCCAACGTTTTCTTGCACAGAGCTCAGCTCTTTTGTAATTGAGGATTTTTGGGAAATTATGCTTCAACGTTTTTTGAGGTGTTTCTTTGAAAAATAATTTATATTTAAAAAAAGGTACAAGTTATTATTCAACAAACTATAAAATTTTTCAATAAAAAATGATGTGTTTCAGTTTCTTAAAACTTAGAAGTCAATGGAGTGAAGTAATTCTCAAGAATGATGCAGGTTATAATAATTATCCACTGCTCAATCTTTCAGTGTGTATGAGAGTGAAAGTCAAGCTGTAAGTGCTCGACAGAGAAAGTTGGACGAACAGGTGAGTAAATAATACCATGCAATGCCTTTTGGTTCACTACTGCTCTCATATCTCCCAATATGTAAATAGTGCAATTTGTTTTCTAGCTAGCAGTGTTATACATGCATAGTATGTATAGAGGGTACTTACAGGTAAGAAGGAACTTAAACTTGTACTTAACCTTGAAAATACTTTGAGCCTGAGTGTTAGCAGCAGGCTTTAGTTCCTTCTGACATATGAGGGCTTATGGCTACAGTGGAACCCTGTTAATATGACAACCAACAGGCCAAAATAAAGTGGTCGTATTAATTGGGTAGTCGTAAACCAGGTTAGGGTTGTATTTCATAGCAAACATGTTTTAATTAACATGTTTTTAAAGCATATCCTTGCTTAACATGTATTACAACTATTCTGAGGCCTTTAAATAGCATTCAAATAATAAAATATACTTTCAACTCTGAAACAGAACTATTTCAACAACCTAGTTTTTACAAGAGTTATACTGAAACGAAACAAACAATAATGATCTGGCACATGTATATCGCCAGTTGATATTTCTAATTGTTTGAGTGAGTAATGACATTCTAAATAGCTTGCCCTCCTTTGAAGTAATATAACATTTGGTAGCTATGTAGTTATCAAATAATTTTTGTGGGTAAAAAATTTTTTTTCCTTTAGCCAGTTCATTGAAGTATCTATATATTCCTAGTCAATTAAAGTACAAGAGAAATTATTATGTTCAGTTTTTACCAGAGAAACAGAGAACAGAACATAATTATTGGAGTTGATGTTAATGTTTGGTACCAAATACTCATTTTATGTTTGATCAAATTCTATTCAATCTGTGGCATTATATGTCTTTGTGGTTGTGGTATTAAATTGAGAATGTAAGATTGAAAAGCACTAGCTGCAACCTTATGTGGTATGCAAATCACCTTTAATTGAGAGAAAAGCAGTTGAGAATAAGTGTTTCATTAAATTGAAAGTGAAGCATGGCCAAATACACCAACTCCAATACCTGCTATTTTCAGTGGTACTTGTCAATCTAAATTATATAACAGTGTTGGGAGTCGATTATCTGGACTTCTAAACAAGTTACAAGACTTTTAATAAATGTAGTCAGGAATGTAGTCGTGTTGCTTGTGGTTTCAAAATGGAGAAGTTCCTGACAGGGTTCTTTGTTAAGGCTGTAGATCAGCAAAACTTGGATTATAACCTGTTCCAGTGGTAAGGCTTCACTTGAACCCATATATGTTGTGTTTACACATAATGCTACTGAAGGACATCATTCTATGATTATTTCTATGCTCAGGTCGAGCTATACTGTCCTTAAACCCCACAACCAAAGTCCCAACTGGCCCTGTAGCTCAGTTGGTTAGAGCAACATAGATCTGTCTTGTAGGTCATGGGTTCGAATCCAACCGAGGTCAGAGATTTTTCCTCTTTCATTTGTGTTGATTTGTGGGGTTCTGTAGTATGAAACTTGGATTATAACCCGTTCCAGTGGTAAGACCACACTTGATTTCGAACATGTTTTATGTACACCATATGCCACTGACAGAAGGACATCAATACTCTAAGATTATTTCTATTTAAATTGTTTCAACAAATTGAAAGTGAAGCGTTTGGGTCAAATGCATCAGATCCAATATGTATTATCAATGGTACTTGTCAATCTACAAAATATTGAATATTGTAACAATGTTAGGCAACATTTGGACATTATGTAAATGCTTTTTATTTTATATTTTATATAATAATTTTAAAATTGTTTCAAATCATTTCATTTCAGTGGTTAAAGTTTCTTTTTTAAGAATTTGTATGACAACGCTTTTATTTATATATAGTTTATGTTCAGTTGGTTGTGATGGTTCCAATTCGATATTAATAATGTATATGAACTGTTCAAATTTTGCTAAATTGTTTCTGAAACTGTTTAACTTTTTTTAATTATTAATTTAAGTACCCCTTGTTCAATTTGGTATTACTTGTGTACAGCATTATCGACACATTGAAAGCAGTTATTGAAATGATGAAAGTTGAAGCTGATCAATGTCATTTAACATAAATTAAGAATCATGTGTTTTACATATATATTAACTACATTGAAGGTCCTATGTAAATCCTCAACTAGAATACATTGCACCTTTTTTTGTTGTTTTCAAACAGCATACTATTTTTATTGTATATAATTTATTTTAAGCTACATAATTGATGTGTCTCTACTTCGTACTGTAGCTGACAAACTGCATTTATAGATAATTGTATTCTTTGTAAACTCAAGCTTATCATTATGCAAACTTTTAGAATTTTAATAGTAGATTTTTTAATAGACATCGCATCTGCCTTAGATTACAGATGACATGTCTAGCAGATTCGTTGTAAAATTAGTTAATTCTTAAATAATCTGAAACTGAACTACTTCAGTATAAAACCTAGGCGTAAAATAATGGCCAGTCAGTGGACAATGTCTGGCCAAAATGCTGACGTAACTGGGGAAAACAATTCATTGCCGGTCATGTTGACAGGTCACGCATATTGCCACTTTTTCAAAAAACTGTTGTTGCGATCGATAAAATGTTCAATATCTGTCATTGATCTATACTACTTGTAATTTGTTAACACATGGTGCCTTGCATCAAATGGCCATGTTTTACAATGCGTGCTAAAAGCTTTTAATAACATGGACTGGAAACACGCTTATCAGTCTATTTGTTTTGCAACATGAGACAATAACATTTGCTTGAATTTAAAATTGCATCTTAGCACAATATTAGAAATATGTTGATTTTTAAAACTGAAAGAAAAGTGTTTACATTTAATAAAAAAACTTGTAAACAATTCTGTCTTGGCATCTGGCTGTTTTCAGCATTACAATACATGGCGCTTCATGTACAAGCAGTACAGGTTATCGTTTGAGAGAGAAAATACGGATAATACGGTAGAAATTCAATTCATTGGAAATAAATTTGGTGTTTGAATCACTGGTTCAATTAGCTCCAGATCAAAATCAATTTAATTAGATACGGTTAGAATACGGTGTTTGAAGCAGGCCTGAAAGAAATTTGCGGTGTTCGGGTTTAGAATATAGGATTTAAATGTGCAGGCGATAAACCACAAAAAGACAGACTTGATGGCTCTTGTCTGATTATGAAAGCCAGCAAGACACGTGTACAAGAGTACAAATTTGCTTTGTTGTAGGCTCATCGAAGCAAGGCCTAAAGATTAACTTGTTTCAAATATTAATGAGAATTTTTTACTTGCTATTTGTACTTCAACCTATTGTATTTTGTACAGGGTAAGGATCGCATAACAATAGAAAATGTCGAAGAAAGGCAATAAATTTGTGGTTTCATAATCAATCTCTGAACTGACAACACTATTGTGTCTATTGTGAAGAATTCTATTTTGGCTGATAAATTGCGCGATTATTGTTTCGCTTCATTTGCAGCAACGAATTTTCATCGAATTATCGTTACAGTTGCCAATTTTAGTACAAAAGCTTTTAATATAATTTCTGCCAGCTTCAGGGGTGATATGCACTTTAAGTAGAAACAATTAAAGAAATTCAGTCACTATTTACTTAAGAACATTTTGTTGAAATACAAAATTAATCACCTTTTAGATGGTCAAGAGTGCATTTTCAACAACGTGTTCACAGTATACTTGTTTTTTTTGGTTTATAGTTTGACCAGCCAAAAACGAGACAAAAATAATGACCGAACTGAAATCAGTTTCACCTGGTCAGCATGACCAGCCTCCTTAGAAAATTATTTTATGTCCTGATATAATATATTTTTTAGTTTCCAGCATGTATTATTTCTGCTTGTCTTTTAGCTTATAGTGTTTTTCTCGGCACCTAACTAGCTCTTACAATGTTATTGTTTCTCTAGGAAATGTTTTGTAGCGTGTACTCTGGAGTCCCTGTGAATCATACACAATCATACCAAAAAACACACTATACAGCTTAATTCAGACTATGATTATTAGTTTTAGACACTTTTCTTTCTTCTTGTGTCAGTCTGCCACTTTGTTCTAGCAGTATTTCCTTACAAACTAAACAACTTTATTTAAATTAGAACAACTGTTTACAAGAATCTTATCTGTATGGGTATCCCTAACTCTTGCACAATGCGAGACTGACATCATTTTTGGAATAATAGTAGCTGACAATTTTTATCAGACTTTTCCACACTGAACCAAATTTTATATAATTTATTATTGACTTTTATTGACACTCTATACTATTTTTTTGGTCTGTACCATTAGTAAATTTGGAAGATTTTCCACCCTGTACCATTATTCTGCTCTGTACTATTTTTCAGAACTCAAGAGTATTACTTTTCAACAGCATAGAACCCTGTAAGCTTGCATTGGTTCTACATTTATTTGTCTTTCTACTCTAATGGTCGTTTTGCACAGTAACATCACAGTAGTTTTAATTACAAGGCTTGATGGTAATACTAAATTGAGTTTTTCAACTGAAATTCTCTGTTTTTGTTTTGCATCAACAATTTCTGTTAATTAATTGCTACTTTAATTTTCCACAGAGAGAAATAATTAGAAGGAGGATGGAAGCTAAAAAGAATCACCCAGGTAAGTGTGAGTTGAATAATAGTTTAAGGTATAAAATTTGATGATAATAATAATAATAATAATAATAATGATAATAATAATAATAATAGTAATAATGATAATAATAATCTTGGGCTCGTTGTTCAAAAGCCGATTAACTTTAATCCAGGATCAACTCTTTTATACAAAACCTATTGGTTGTTATCGTAATTAACTCTGGATTAGGGCTAATTGGCTTTCAAACAACTGGGCCCAGGATGATAAAAATAAAGGTAGTAATAATCAAAATACAATAACAATGATATTTAATTGTAATAAAATTAACCCTTTCAGTCCCAGTCAGTTATCAACACCAAACTTCTCCTAACGCAGCACATACAGAACAATACACTTGGTACTGAGAAAACCAGAATTGATTGAACAAGGAAAATAGTCTCTGAAGATGAAAAGTAAAACTCTCCCATTGTTGTTCTATAGAAAGTACACTCATGGGCTCAACAAGTAGATAAAATCCGTTCTAACTGATCTTTTCTTGCATGAATAATTATTTGTCATCATTGCAAATTTGCCCATGAAGGGCCTTTTTTCTGACAAAACTCTTTGCACAAATTAAAGTAATGTTAGGAGAAACTAGATATTGATAAACTGGTTGATATTGATAGTGTTAACTTTTCAGAAAAGTTCTTAAAATAGACTGTAAGTTTTCATTCAGACATCCAAATGAACCCTTAACAATAATGAGAAGATTCAAAGGTCAGACTTACCGGTTGGTGGCTCATTAAAATACTGATAACTGAATGATATCTACCTTTGGGAAGACCAGCATTCTAGCTAGGCCACAATGAAAGGATGCAGCTATCTGTTATTTTCCTGCCATCCTGTCATTTTATCCAGCAGCCTGTCATTTTCATTCAGTGCCCTGTCATTTTCATCCAGTGCCCTGTTATCTTCATTCGGTGCCCTGTTGTCATTGGAGCCTCAGCCTTAACATCATAATAAAAATAAGAATTACTGTCAAAATGCAGAACATTTTAATGTTTTAACTACATATTTTTCCAAGTTCTTGAGCAGTTCTTGAAAATTCCTCCAAGTAAGGTAGTTCTCAGCCAAAATAATCAGTCAGTGACTTCTGTGCTTGTTGTCATGGTGCTTGCTCTGTAACTGCCCAATCAGAATGCAGATATCAGGGACAGTTGTGTTCTGTGACAGTGTTCCCTGTCATTTCATTCAGCTAGCTATAGCACTGAAAACAGAGAGCATAAATAATTATTAGTTCAAAGAAAACAGTGTTTAATGATAGTAATAATTTATTGCCAGTAGTTTCAGTGGATCACCAAAATAATAAATTTAATGAAACTGCAAGGTAGGTCAGTTCAATAATGATTCACTCACAGTCTAACAAATTCTTGGCTGGTTTCAGTGGGCATGGTCAAGGCAAATGACATGGTAAGACCAGGCTCAAGGGGTGGAGAAAGAGCGCCTTTGATGCAAGGCTCAACAGCATACAGTAAACCACTTCTTCATGGTAGGGTACAACTTAATATCTAGTAAAACATTTTGAACCCAGTTCACAGTGAAGGATAGTGCTGAAAATGTTGCAATGAGTTTACCACAAGAATTATTAAGTGAAGCTATAGATTACTCATACTAAAGGACTTACTGAAAAAAAGAAAACTGTAAAGTTCTATATTTATCATCATTATGCTGGGAATGTTTGTCCATTCTCCAAAGCCTGTGGCTTATGTTTAATTACTTGACGACACCGATCTTGGCGTGGAAGTTGATTTGCAGAGGAAGAAAAACTGAAAAATCTGTGGAAAAAACCCTCAATTTTGAAACCCTGGATTCAATCCCAGGTCAACAGAGCACTTGGCCATCCTGATTCCCTTACATTGTGGATTTATGCATTAATGTTGCCATTGAGTACCCAGTACTGTAAGGTCAATATTGTAGTTCAAGAGTTCATTTGTAAATTTGTGTATGAATGAAGCCACAGAGTATTCAGTACTGTACAATTAGCAGTGTAGTACAAGAATTGGTTTTTAAATCTCGTGGGGGGGGGGGGGAGGGTGCTCTTGGGTTAAAAATTCCCCAAAATACCCTAAGA
>JAOBAT010005271.1:0-10675 GCA_026413305.1 Hydrozoanthus tunicans
TCTCACGTGACTGCTAGACTGACCAACCACAGGGGTGATTAGATCTGCAAGGTGTTTGGCACACTGGTATGTGATGGAGTTAACGGTGCTCACGATTGGACGTAGTAGGACACCTTCTTTGTGGATCTTGGGTAGTCCATAAAATCTCGGAGGGGCATCTGTTCTTATTCTTAGTGCAGTGAAGGTATGCCTGGCACTGTGGGGCACTACAATGTGTTACAACTTTGAGTACCTTCTTTGTAGTGTTGTTGCACACTTTGCAGCTTGTGTAGTGTGGAAGGGTCCCGACTGACGAGTTGGGGACTTGAATACAGGGGGCTGGTCATACTCTTAAAGGCCTGCTAGCTACCTTACCAGCTCTTCTATATACTCTGCAAGGGAGTAAAAGTTGTGGCGCTTTAGCTTCTCTTTTTCAGGATTTTCAGCACGATGTAGCTGAAAAAGGATAAAGCAGTTTACAACAGTTATATTCACCATATGAAAAAATAAAGTTTTCCACCATTGCAGGTTCTTCCTGAGGGTGTTAGTGGAGCGGATCTGGTTGGAGCAATCCACTCCATACATGTACTGGTTGTAGTTGTGGACCACTATTTCCCACATCCATCTTTCTTTTCATTTCTTTCAACATACACAGATTGGTCACCCTTCTCTATGGATGAAAACAATGTGACTGGTCAATTGTCTTTCCATTGCAAAGCTAGTACAACACCATCCCTTTCCCATCTCATGGCCCCTCTAGGTTGATGCTTTTCCCAGACTTGGCTTTGCTTCATTGAGTCGGAAACTCCCGACGATTTTTTGCAGCAGTCCCAGTTGCTGGGATACCACACTGAAAGAGATCCTTGACAAGTTTTGCCGACATATAGAAATTATCAAAGTATGAATTATAGCCTTCTTTGACCAAGGGCTGTACTAATCTTAAAACTACATCATATCCAAGGCCGTTCTCACTTGTTGGTTGTGTAGAGTTCCATCCGGCATACACATCGAAGTCACATGTGTAACCGTTTGCACTATTGGCCAGTACCTAAAGCTTTATACCCGACTTTGTTGGTTTATTCTTTATGTATTGGCGAATGCCAGAACGATGTTTGGATTTCACCATTCTTCTATTGAATCTGCTGGTATGGTTGGTACAGTGGTTTACGTTTGTTCTTCAGATAATCCAGGAACGAGAAACATTACGCAATTTGTCATTTTGGTTTTCAGATCATGGGTCAGTAACATGAAGCATAGCAAGCAATGCCTTGAATCGGGTCACAGATTTGCCATAGAGTCTCAGCTGTAAATAACAGCCTACAGAAATGGCTAGCTTTGGTCATGGACCCCCTTGTCAATGGAATACCGAGATGAATACCCGGTTGGCGTACTGGTGGGAGAGCTAGTAGTTGATTGCCAACACCAGGATCGTCACAGCATTTTCTGGTAGCAGCTGTGGCAAGAGTTGGATAATTTCTGACTCGACGCCCTCTAGCACCAACACGACCTCTAGCACCACTGCATCCTCTAGCATTGCTTCTCCTCTCTCTTTTTGTTGTGACTCCTTGCCTCAAAGCACTTCCTGCTTGTGGAGGGGAGTCAGGTGCGACTCCAGATATCATCACTGCTTTCTTCACCACAATTACTGGAATACAGACAACAGTTTTAGTTATTATATGGATTTCAAAGTAAAAGTATAAAATAAAACGTACCTATTAGGTTTAAATGATAATAATAAACAGAAGCAATTTTGAAATATTATTATGTAGACCGAAACACACAAAATCTTTATTTGATCAATTTATTATGAAAATAACTTTATTTATTGTGTATTTGTACTCAAAAGCACTGAATTCATCCTGATATCTAATCAAAGATTGCAGAAAGACAACGTAAACAACACGCAACACCCGGAGTGCCAACAGCAAATATCAACAGTCAAAATTCAACTCAATGTTTACAATTTCCAAATCAAAACATGATAAAATGTACCTTAGGAACGAAGCACTTCCTTCTTGCAGAGGGGAGTTAGCTGCGACTCCAGGACTATCATCACTGCTTTCTTCATCACTTGAATACAGACAACAGTTTTGGTTACAAAAAGTAAAATAAAACATACCTAAAAGTTTGAATTACCTATATCGGCAAAATGAATAATATCAAAAGTAATTTTGCAATATCATAATTCCGATCAAAATGCAAAAAATCCTTATTTTGTCAATACTTTATCAGTATAAGGGATAAAGAGAATTTTATTTACAGTGTCTTTGTAGCCAAAAGCACTGAATTTGTCCTGATATCTAATCCAAATCTGCAGAAACTACTCGAACGATTGCGCTCGTTGGGTCGTTGCTTGTACTTAAAACACAGACATCTCTAATGTCGTGCCACTTTGTAAATACAAGATTAGTTTGTCCTTTTTTTGCACGACAATTTTTTCGCCTCATTTCAGTGTTTTCGTGCATTGTTGTGGCAAACCCCTCCTGTTCAATGGCACTGTACCACAAGAATTAGTCTTGGTCTCAAATCTTCTAATAGCTCTGGCCGCAAAAAAAAAAATTGTCAAAATAGACATGATGTTGCTTCCCCTCAATAAGCTTTATGAGATCCCTTACAACTCGTATCCAAGTCGTTCTCTCGATCTTTCGCTATCCTTTCTGGGTTGACCTTCTGATTTAGCACAGAGCCATTGGCCACATTAGCCGCCATCCACACTTTTATTTTGATTTGATTGGCTTGTTTGGCATGTACTGCTGGAATGACAGTCTTCCCTTAAAACCAACCATCCTCTCATCTACCAAAATGTTTTTTGGAGGCTTGTAGATGGCTTGCATTCTTTCATTGAAGAACTTCAGTAAAGGATATACTTTGTAGAGGCAATCAAAGTTGGCGTCACTTGTTCTCGATTCATCTTTGTTGAAGTGCAAGAACCTAGTTGCAAACGTACAAAAAACTCTATGCTTAGCTTAAAGATAATATCAAAAGCAAATTGATACAAATAACTCTATGCTTAGCTTAAAGACAATATTAAAAGCAAATTGATACAATTCCAACAGAAATTTATTTTCTCAAAGTTTTAAAAAGTAACTTCTGAGAAAAAGCTAGTTAAAGTTTAAACAAGAGTAAAAATATTGTTTACTGATTGTTTGTGTTCAAATTTACACAACTCAACAGTGTTTAATCATCAGTTTAGAAGGCCCCTGCTTCATATGTTAGTCCTTCCTGACTTTACACTGTAGTGTGGATCACTCAGATCAACACCCCCCATATATCTATTGTACAACTTCACGCTTGGTGGTTGAGGGATGTTGATAATATATTTTCCATCATCTCCTTTCTTTTTCCTCTTAACAGTGTCCTGACAAGTTGGCTGGCACTTTGTGGAGGCAACAACATTTTTTTGCTTGCTTTTGGCCCTCCGGGAGCAAACAGCAAGGTTGCCATACTGAGTGGTTTTACTATCTCCTTGTTGTTGCAATCTCAAGTCTTTCAGTGCTTGGGGGAAGCAAGTGTGATTTTATCCCAGAGTTCCACAACAAAAAATTCCTTTACTGGAAAGCACTTTAGAAAGTAGTAAACTGCTAAACCAATTGCCCATGAAAACAAAACAGTTGTTCCCTTGCAAACTTAGGGTAAAATCACAAACAGTGTTCGTCGACAGGATCGGGTCCGCTTCAGCCAGTGTACACAATATAATCACTCAAATAGCCATTAGTTGAATTACAAAGGCAAAAGATTTTATTTTCCCACTTGGTTGGCTTTATTGGCATGCATTATAAGAATGCAACACGTCCTTTGTAATGACCATAGCCTCATCAATGGATAAGAAGTGGCTGGGATTATAGTTGACATCAAACTGCCTTTGCACCATGTCAACAATCTAGCGAACGCGAAAAAGGTGGTCTTGTTCATCAGCAACTTCTTGTGGGTCAAAGCAATGAGATTATCTAGACAAAGTTTCAGATTTTTGGTGAGGAAAAACACTTGCAATTCCAAAATGGTGAAGCTGGGAAACTTTTGACCAGTAGAGGCGAAGGGACGATAGTTTCACAATTCCCATCAAGATAATAGTGCCAAGAAATGCCATCATTTCTTCATGACTTGTGAATCGCATGTTGCCGTTTGAGTCGTACAAGTTGGCGTCATATCGGACTGAATTTAACAGCATCCAAAGATTGGTTTGAGCAACTAGAAGCTGGACAATTTGTGGCTGAAATAGCTTGTGAAAAAATACTAACGGGGAAGATGTGTTGAGGGGCATGTTAATTGGTCCAATGGGTTGAGTGAACTCTGGAACTTTGATGCCCGCCAAGCTTTCATTCCAGCTGAATTCGGTAGAACTGTTGCTCACTTGATCAGCAAAATGTTGAAGTTCTTCCTCACTTGAATCGTGGTTTTCCGATTCAGATAATTCAGGTTTAAATCCAAAGAAATCTTCATCATCTGAATCACCAGATAAATCGATTATGTTTACAAACAATGTGACATTCGAAATAAACTTTTAAGTAAAATTTTCAGTGACAAACGCGTCGTACACCTTTGTAATGTATGAAAGATTTGTTGCATACCATTATAGATTGTGACCAGCCACGAGGCATGACCTTATATGGAAGTACAAAAAAAAACAAACAAAAAAACAAAAAAGCAAAAGGTGATGTGGAAATTACGCCATTTGGTATACTCTGGTAAATTTGCATATTGTGTGACTATGCCATATGGGGCGTAGCTGGGGCACTGTAGATAGGCGAGGAGAAATAACAACTTCCTCTAGGACTATCACAGAGGCTTAACATCCAATATTAAAGTCGGCTGCTACATCATAAATGCCAAACTGCAAGACATCAGGGCCAACAAAGACACCCTTTCCCAAAACATGCCATTAAGAGATTCACTTTGATTTTGTGTCTTTCCTTCTAGACACCTACTCGAAAGACTGTCTTCACTCAATCTAGAATAGATTGGCTTCAGTTCAGCGATTACATCTAAGGGTAGCCCACCACCATGTTTGTAATTGTTCTATTTGCTCCATCCCTCATAGGGGCATTCCACAGTATTTTGCATGTCACAGAGGAGAGATTTTGAAAAAATGTAGTTGCTGTAGTGTTTGCAGTAAGGAGTAAATATTACAGTAAATATTAGCGAAAAGTAAGTCGACCCTTGAAGCTTTAAAGGCGGTCGTAGTTTCGTTGTCCACGCTTTGGCTCTGTTGTCGAGTTGCTAAAATGCAGGAACTGAGAAAGTTATTCGAAGCGTTTTTTTGTCATTATCGATTGTATTCCCAAATTCCCAATAAAATGATTTTTTTGACCAGTACAAGGCAAGTTCAGGGAGGTTGTTGATGCCCATTATAATTGAAAGACGAAAGAAAGCTCTCATTTCTGCTGCTGTCCTGTCTCTCTATTTTGCAAGCCGTTCAGATTTCTCAGAGAGTTTTTTGTGTGCATGCTTAATTGTTTCAGCTACTATTTTAGCCATAAGTTCGTCTGTTTGAAACAGACCTAGAAAATTCTCAGCTTTGTCATCTTGAGGGATGTTTTGTGTCTCAGTAAACTCTTCACAAGTAAAATCTTCAAGTGTTTGAGACCAAACAGCTTTCTCACCATCACGTACACTTTCCTGATCTTCATCATCGTTTCCGTAAAATCACTACCTTCCTTGTCTGGTAAAGACGAACTGTCAAAATCAATACCTGAACCATCATCTGGAATGCTTAAACCGTCTGAATCGAAGTTCGCTCTGATATCTCCTAAACTAACAACGAAAGTCTCTCTGAAATCATCTGCCATGATGGCTTACACGAACGGCACAAATGTCACAAAGACTGAAACAGTTTTTGTACGAGACAATAAATCCCCTTTTTTGCCAGAAACGTTGTCTCAGTTGTTGAACAAATAGCTATTGCTCGCACATTTTAAAAATATTCTAGCCAAAAAACTTCATATTTTGCTAATCTGAGGGTAAGAACTCATTCAAAGATGTTGGGCATTCAATGCATATACTTAGCAAAATTCGGTCAGTGCAAAACCTTGTAACTTACCGTGTTATAGATGTCTCTTTCTGCGTAGTGCTGCGTAATTACCCCTCAGTACTGCACTATTTCTGATATTTTTTCCTGAAATGTCAGCAGCCCTGTTTATAGAATAAAAGGAAGTTGTTTCAGCTTCAAAATACTTTTATTTCATGCCAATGCTGTTTTTTTTTTGTCAAGAGTTATGTGTTATTTGACTTGCAAGGGTAGAAATACTGAAAACCTGCCAATCAGGTACAGAATGTACTGTTTATCTTTTGTTTACTGGTTAAATACTGATGACTGTTCTACTTATCTCTTTAAAACAACTTTCTTTGGTTGAAAAAAAACACTGAAAAATAAGAAAAAATATTGCTATCAAAACATTCAAATCAAGTAGCTGAAGAACTTTGTTATCTAACAAGAATTTTTGGGGGATTTTTGCCAAAAGGTGACCTGGAATAAATAACCTCAGTAATTAAAGAATGAGTGGGAACTACCCGCATGTATACATTTTTGACATCCACAGTCGATAGGGTTTACAATTTGCATGAAAATTTGTAACGATGGCAACAACATGAGACATAAATTTACATAAATTATAATAATTTATTGCAAACTTGTTTCTCGTTGGTAAAATTACTAGGAAATTGAAAATCTTCAGTGAAATTTCTCTGTTTCTATTTTAAAATAATGTTAGATCTTTATATTTTAATTTTATATACATAGAACACTACAAACTGTGGTAGTTTTTGTGAAGTGGCTACTCAGAATTACCATGTCAGTACAATAAATTTACATATTTGCCCGCAAATAGTGAAACCAAATTATCTTGATAGAAAAATAGAACTAAGTACACTTTGGGATATATAATGATGAGATAACACCACTTACAAACACAGTGACCATTTACAGCATCTAAGATGTGCTGTTGCCATCGCAACCTCCATAACTAATTAAACACCCGCAAACACAATAGACTATCAGTTATTTCAGTCTGTGCCTGCTTTTGCTCGCTTGCGTTCACTCTTTGCTCTTGATTTGTTGGGATCATCACACTGACAATCCCTCATAATGTGATATCTGAAGAAGCAAGGATCATCGCACATGTGTTGCTGTCAAACAGCACACTTCCACGCAACTCGAGCCTCCTATTTGTGAACAACACTCGCGCTCTCAGCTTCAGCAGTTAGTGAAACTGGTCACGGTTGAATCTGGCGTCTTCTGGCACTGCAGTTAAAGGACAACTAAGCTTTTTAGAGTATGATCTACCCAGTTGTTCTCCAAGCTCTTTACGGAACTGAAGAATGGTCTGATTTTGTTTCTGATGTACTGGAGTGGCTTGCTCGATGATATAAGCATTGAGGCAGCACTGTTCTAGGATGTGGAAAAACAAAGAGGTACCATGTTGATGTCTTGAAGTGCTTGTAAAAGCCGATTCGTTGGTCTCCTAGATCAACACCTCCCATGTGTTTGTTGTAGACTTTTACAATAGCAGGCCAGTCAAACTCTTTTTTTCTGCCACACCCAATTTTCCTTTACTTTCCAGTTGACCTCAACAACAATTCCGACAGGCACAGTGGAAATCAGATGGACAACCTTCCTGTCCTGCCATGTCACATCGACCAAATCATTTTTCTGGCGAAATAGAGACTGGCCACGTTCTAAAGCTTTTACTGCTCAATTTTTTTTGTCCATGATGTCTGTTGGCAGGCCATTCGTTGTATTACGAACAGTGCCACAAGCATGAATTTTTTTGTCCTTCAAAGCAAGAAATAATTCTGGGCTTGAATAAAAATTGTCAGTAAATACTCTATAGCCCTTCCCCTCAAGTGGAACCATGATATGAAGCACATCTTTTTATGTGTGCTTCTGCTTTGCCTCGGCCAATTTTATCCAAGTCGACCTCAAATTCCCACACTTATCCAGTCCTCGATTCAGCCAAAGTAAACAGTTTGAACCCATCTTGAATGGGTTTACTTGGCAGAAATTGACAGAAGAACTGTCTCCCCTCTAACTTGACCATAGTTTCATCGATCGAAACTTCATGATCTGGGACATAGTTCTGCTAGCCTGTGAACAGGCTCTTCGGCGAAACTAGTTGGGAAGGGGACTGGGGAGAGGGGAGGGGAAGAAGAGCCTGTGGACATTCCTTTCAAAACACTGTTCCGAGATACCAGATTCTGGTATCCGTCGCTGATTGGTCCGTTCACCGATTGATGACAGGCGTGACATGATTTCTCACCGCCCGCATCTTCACTTATGAGTTATAGCTACGGAGGAATTGGATTCTGTGTTCCAAAGATATTTGATACGTAATGTATTTGCGATTCTTCTCGCTGGTTTTGGCAGGAGCGCTAGCCTCATTTATCAACTGCTTCCTCGGATGTTTGGCAAGGTTTACGGTTGAGAAAAGTCAACTGTTGTCGTCGTTTTCCCGTTTGTTGCCTTAATGAAGGACCAGACCAAATATTTGAAATCACTTGGCATAAATGCTCTGGCTATTGGATTAAATGATGGTTATTTTAGAAATTTTCGAAAGGCAAGAAAGTATATATCAAAATCACACTAACTTGTTAGTCGTGAACAATGCTGCTCTTGATTTGTTTATTATGTCCTTCACACAATATACAAAATTCAGCAGCTTCTTTCTGCCGGCTCCTTTTGTCTGGTAGAACTTAGAAACATTTTGTAGGACGATTTATTTGTTGTGTTGTTGCGTAGTTCCCCTGAAAAATACTCGAGGTCTGTTTTCAAACTGACAACAGATACTGCCTCAACGACATTTACAGTTTCGTTCAGAAATCGTGCCGTAGTTTCTTCTCTCTAAGATAGGGCTTGCTGATCGAACTTTTTGCCTAATTTGTTCTGACATTAATTCGTAATGTAACGAAAGACTTCCAGAAACAAAACCACAAAATAGTTTGCCCGATAACGTATCTGAGGAAAGATCAAGTCGATTTCAAAGTGTTTGGAGTGAACGTAGTTTGAAAATTAATATTCGACACAACTACGTTATATTTTTTCGTAAAGTGCAATACTTCATATGGCCAAACCTGCCTTCTTCTTACACGCGATTTCTGTGAAATCGCAAACCCAAGCTTTGTAGTAGGCGACTTCGACAACCTTTTCACGGAGACACGAATTTGTTGACCTGACCAGTTTTAAACGATTTTATTAATAAAACGTGGCCCACTAAATAGCATACTTATAGCCGAGAGTAATTTTATGTGTTTCTGTGAATTTCTCCAATCGACATACGAAGAACTTTAACCGTCAAAAGTTTTCTACAGTTGTCTCCGTCCTGCCACCAACAACCAAAACAGTTCCCACATGGAGTAAAAGGTCACGACCTGTCAAGTAACTATTTACTTTTGGTTGACAGTTTCTAATATTTGAAGGGGCGGCAGAGTGTTTTGAAAGGAATGTCCACAGGCTCTTCTTCCCCTCCCCTCTCCCCAGTCCCCTTCCCAACTCGTTTCGCCGAAGAGCCTGTTCACAGGCTAAGTTCTGCTGAAATTGGCGGCGAATTTCACGAATGAATGGTCGCAATTTGAACAGTTGATCGTGGTCTGGATGATCTTTTGGTAACTGATCCTCCTTGTTGACAAAATGAAGGAAGCGAAGTATTGACTTGAAGTGCACTATGAAACCAAAACCCGTGAAAATCCTGTGAAATTTTTCATGGATAATTCATGGGAAAATCACTGATTTTCATGGCAAAATTCATGGTATTTTTCATGGGTTTGTATCATGAAAAACACATGAAAAACACATGAAAAATCCCATGAAAACCCTGTGATTTTTTGCCATATTCATGACCCACGAAACACTTCTCATGTTGAATGAGAGCCACGAGATTCCCATGAAAATTATAATTCATTGGGTTTTCATGGTACTGAATAACCCATGAATTTTAGTAACAAAAAATCGTGGGGTCCTATTTCATGAGTTTTTCATGGGTTGGAAAAAATCATGACCCATGAATATCCTATGAAACTGTAAAAATTCATTGACCATGAAAATATTAATGCTATTTTCATGGCATTTTCAGATTTTTTCACACCCATGAAAATTAAGAAATTATGGGTTTTTCATGGGGTAGTAAAACACTCACAACCTCCATGAAAACGCCATGAAATCTCTGAAACTGAAATGTATAAAAGTCAACCTCGTAAAAAATACATGAAATCCGAATGAATCGGAAACGCACGAAATTTAAATGTAAGAGTGACTTTTTCATAGGATCGTAGAAAAACACACAAAAGTCATAAAAAACCCATGAAATCACTGTGAAATCAAGTATGTTTTTTTAATTTCATATACTGAAAGCTTAATTAAAGAAACTGACCTTTTGGTGAATCCCTTGGTGCTGTTGTAAGAGCACACACAATCAAGACTAGTCTCAGTTTCTTTTATTTTTTATCAGAGTATTTCTTTCTTTCCCGAACTTTACAGACATGTGTCATAGCTATACATGCATATGAGTAGGTATTTTCTCTCAATATAATTAAGTTGTTATCAGGAACTCTCATTTATTTCAAATGGTCATGAAACCAATAACAAAACACTAAACTAAGGCATGGGTCGCACTTGGAAAAAATCGGAATTATTTTCGAATTTTTTTGTCAACATAAGTACTTTTAAAGTGCGACCCTGTTTTGCGAGTGCCGGAAAAATTCCGCAAAT
>JAOBAT010005282.1:0-10674 GCA_026413305.1 Hydrozoanthus tunicans
CCCTCAATACCACAGTCAACTGTAAACTGTTGTTAAGCGCTTTGAGCATGTACCTATGGAAAGGCGCTATATAAATGTTAATTATTATTATTATTATTATTATTATTTATGTTAATAACGAAATTACACTTCGCATCAACCTCCCCATCATTTTAGTTACAATAAAACAGGTGAAAGTAAATAGTTTCAACTCGCAGCTCTTTATTTTCTATTAGAAACGATAATTATCTAGTTTTCTTCAATTTTAATGTGTTTCTTTCTTATCTACAGCTTGGGTTTCATCGCTTGGTTTATCCCTGGCAACACTTCTTGCCCCGTTTTCGTCAGCACTAGTAAACCGATTTGGCTGCAGAGCCGCTGCCATATTTGGAACTTTGTTGTGCACGTTGTCTTTAACCCTTACTTCTTTTGCGGAGAGCATAGAGTTTATGTATTTCAGTTACGGACTCCTGTTTGGGTGTGGCGCTAGTTTCGTAAACATACCGGCAATTCTGATCATCCCAGAGTATTTTGTTAAGTGGCAAGCTGTGGCGATTGGTGTTTCGATAGGTGGACAAACTGCAGGATCTGTATTTTATGGCCCATGTTTACAACTGCTTCTTTCTTCTATTGGCTGGCGGTGGACGTTTCGGGCAGTTGCAGCAATGGTATTTGTGTGTGTGTTCTTTGTCTGTGTATACCAACCAAATGAACAAAACCGAGACGGTACATTTGAGGGAATACTTTTTGACTGCTCTGTTTGGAGAAGCCCGAGATTTTTGTTGATTACGTTTGTTTTATGCACTGGGTCCTTTGCAAGAATTTCTCCCTTAGTTCATTTGGTAAGTAAACTCAGAATTCTTTAAAATGTCATCTTTTGTCATTCAGTAATAACAATTGTCAATCTTTTTAAAGTTGCGTAATTTTTCACGATAAACTATCTAATTGGTCATAATTATTCCCTCTTATAAGATTAAGTATTTTCGGTTTTAAATTAAAAACGATTTAAGAACTCGGTTATTTTCAAAAAGTATTCTGGTTAGCTTCATTTAACCAGTGCCGAAAGGTTTTTTCCTTGTCAAAAAGTTGTTCACTACCTTGAACACGTTGCCCATAGCATTCTCGTTAGAGGAGGGAGGCGGGGATAAAGTAAAAAGATCCTGGTATGCGGGGATCCACAAATAGATCCTAGTATGCGGGAGACCCACAGGTAGACCCTGGCATATGTAAAGGGATCCACAAGTAAATCCTGGTATACGTGGGAATCCACAAGTAGATCCTGGTATGCGGTTATCCACAAGTAAATCCTGGTATACGTGGGAATCCACAAGTAGATTCTGGTATGCGGGTATCCACAAGTAAATCCTGGATCCACAAGTAGATCATCAACGAATGGTTCTTGGTATGCGGGGATCCACAAAAAGATCTTGGTATATCCTGATAAAAGCGGAGACCCACAAGTAGGATCCACGGTATCCACAAGTACGTAAATCCTGGTATGTGGGAATCCACTAGTAGATCTTGGTGTGCTAAGCGGGGATCCACAAAAGGATCCTGGTAAGCGGTACCCACAAGTAAATCCTGAAATACGGGGATCCATAAGTAAATCCTGGTACGCGGGGATCCACAAGTAAATCCTGGTACGCGGGGATCCACAAGTAGATTCTAATATGCGGGAGTCCACCGGTAGATTCTATTTTGCGGGAATCCACAAGTAGATTCTGGTTTGCGGGGATCCACAATGGTTCCCTAGTTTTATAGAAAGTAGTGAGATTTTTAACTTTAAGTGAACTTTCTCTTTTTCTAATAAAAATTAGTTTCTGAATTGGACTCTCAAAAAAACGTTCGAACGACTCTTTTCTTTATCTTTGTGGCGTGGATATACATTGGTTGTGGGATTTTTCTAATAAAATGTTACTGTCGCTATTACCTAATTCAAAGTTTTACTTTGAAACGAAATGCAAAAAGCAAAGCTGCTTTTGTTATGTAGCTGATCAGCATAACGTCGTCGTATTTAACGTACAGCTAGATGTTTTGGTGTACCATGCTTTTGCTGTGCTTTGTAGTAATATTGACCGTTGCATTAGCTGGGAGCCTGCTATAATAGAAGAGCAATTAAGTATTTGGCAACCCAGGTTACTTGATAGGGACCTTAAGATAGGGGGACAACGCTGACTACGACAGCAGAGACACGTTGGAATGCACCGTGCTGTAGATTTTTCCAACAAAGGCGGTGGTAGAGAATATTTGAGCGCAAAGACAGCTTGCCACGTGTACTTTTTTCGAATCCTTCTGAAAGAAACGCAGAATCGTTTAACCCTAAGAACTCGGATTCAGATAAATTCATAGACCCTACGCATGACTGGCAGCTATTTTTAAAAACAATTTTTTTGTCTAAATTCAATTTTGCCCTAATAGCCTCGTTCTTGAGCTAAACTTTCAAAAAGTATGTTGCGAAGTTCGTAGGGTAATATAAGTAAAGACAAAAGAATTTTTGAATCACCGCCATTTATTGATAGTGGATTCATAATCCCTTTTTGGGTTTAACCAAAGAAACAAGAACTCCTTTTCTGGATTTTAGAATTCAGATAAGGATTTTCCCAAAGAAATGCACCCAAAAAGAACGACATACAGAAACTTTTGTCGATCTTCAATTATCTTTAAAAGAAGAAAACATTTTCAAATTGAAAGCAAACTATCTAGACTCCAAAGCTCCCTTATGGATCATTTTAAAAGCGATCCAAGGAAACCAAAAAGAAATCACAGACGTTTAAATAGTGCAGCAATTGGCAGTTTCTTCCCTATTTCTTCATATCCTTCGCTTGAGTTGAATTAAAGATCTCAACAATTTTGATGTTGCCAAAATCATCCAAATCAAAGACAACGTTTTAAAACGCTGTTTTCTTGTTTTCTTTTAGGCTCAGTATGCCAAAGAGTTGGGCATCTTAGATGAAGAGATCGGCAGGCTGTACCTACTCATAGGAGTTGGATCAACATTCTCCCGACCAGTCAGTGGCTTTTTGTGTCAGCTCAAATGGGTTAAACCTTGGTTAATGATTGGAGCTTCGTTCATTCTGTCGGCGGTTACTTTTCTTGTGATGCCGTACCTAACAAGTTACGGTCTTGTGGTTATGTTTACTGTCGTGTATGGCCTGACTGATGGCTTGTTTATTAGTGGTACAAGCATAATTGCATTGAACTGTTTTGATACACCTCAAAAAGTATCATCGGGTTTGGGAATCATCAACTTATGTGCTTCATTGTTTATTGGAAGCGCACCTCCTGTAGCCGGTAAGTAACTTATATAAATGGTAACCATAACAATTCAAATGATATTTATAGCGATAATGCATGGTGACAGCAGCTTTAGCAGTGATGATGATTCTAGATAATGACAATACTCAAGGGTTTCGTTTCAGGTCGGACACGACGTCCGGTCGTTTGGCATATAACTTCCTTTAGTTCGCAAACAAAGATCCTCGATTTTGATGCATGATGCGGACTCCGACGGTGATAAAGAGTCAGCCTTTGGATCCAGTGCCAAAGACGATCTCTAAAGAACAGCTCCAATTTAGAGACGTCGGATTTCGCTTTGCTGACTCGTGAGATATCATTTCACCACTGAAAGATAAATTCGTGCGCCATGTGATAACCTCT
This sequence comes from Hydrozoanthus tunicans, assembly GCA_026413305.1. NCBI lineage: Eukaryota > Metazoa > Cnidaria > Anthozoa > Zoantharia > Hydrozoanthidae > Hydrozoanthus > Hydrozoanthus tunicans. Next base: position 3,637 of record JAOBAT010005282.1, read on the forward strand.
GTATATTATGCGATGGAAGGACTGGGCGGGGCGGGGCGGGGGGTAATTCCGTATAAAAGCTAAACAGAGACGTACCGCGCTTCCGAAATTTTTCTGACCTTCTTTCTATACACAGGGTATTCTCATGCTGCCCAAAATTTTAAACAGGGTTTACAAATCGCTCCTTTAGCCATCATAAACAGGGTAGTAGTCGTTATGCTCAGAATAGAATGCATTAAAACAGGGTGTGATTATATTCCAAAACTCGTATACAGGGCCCTGTTGAAACTTTTAACAAAACTTGTATACTGATATCATAAAGAGGGTCAGTTGTATAGAGCTCAGGCACCTTCGATACTCTTGCTTCTTAAAGTGCATATGAAGTGAAACATTTTATTATTTCAGTGGAAAGACCTTGCTAAATGAGGAAAAACGGTGAAAAAATTTTGCTAGAATCTTTTCTGGTTCTTGAGATATTTACGTTTAAAGTTTTTAACTGATGACGTCACGAGTGGTTCCAACAAATTTGCGTTTTTTCAACATCCGCTGCCAATCTGTAACACTTGGGTGTATTTTAGCTAAAGTTGGATTGTTGATGTATCCGAGGCAGATGGATCATCAGTCCAAGTCTGGCTCAAACCCACCCAAATTTTACGGATTGGCAGCTGATTTTAGAAAAATGCAAATTTGTCGGAGCCACTCGTGACGTCACCAGATGCAATTTTTAAAAGTTGATATCTCGAGAACCAGGAATGATTTTGGCAATATTTTTTCACCATTATTCTCACTTAGCAAGGTCTATCCATTGAAGTAATTTTTCACTTCATATGCATATTAAACGAATTAAATTTGTTAAGTAAGCCTACTTAAATGCAGTTCAGCCAGCCATTTTATTTCAGTTAATGTAAAAAGACAAGCAGTGTCATTCAAGCGAGCTGTTTTGTTCATTATCATGCAACAATCGTTTTTTTAACATCGTCTGTAGGTAAGACATTTTGTCTTCCAAACTAAAATTAAATAATCTCGTGGGTATCGTAAGACTAAGGAATGTTTTTCAACTTTTTTACAGAACCGTGTTTCCTCGAATAAAACGCCGCTCTCGAAAAATAGCCGCACCAAAATATTAAGTAAATGCCACTCACAAATAAACACCGCTCTAGAATAAACGTCGCCACAAATAAACGCTGCATCTGCGAGCCAAAATAGAGGCCTCCCTCGAATAAACGCCGCGCCTCAAAGCCAAAATATTAATAAACGTATGAAGGAGAACATTTATTTATTTAAAAATTGTTAGTAAATTTACCGTGATCACCCATTTAGTTAGTAACTGTCATTTGTTCGTTGCAGGTATGATGGCCGATAAATACAAGTCGTACAACCCTGTGTTTTACTTGTCAGCAGCTTGTTGTCTTCTGACTTCTGTTGTAACAGTGTTCATACCGTTAGCAAGCAAAAGACCTGGTTCGGCAAGCGAAAGAGATACGGAAGGTCCAGATCAACCCTTGCCTACAAATGTAATATATGAATATGAAACTAGTCTATAACTGTTTGGCGTCGCAACCTCATATCTGCATCATTCATGTGAATGCATGTTTTTCATGCCGGGTGTCGGGCTCTTTATTAAAGAATTAAATTCAGTTAAAGTTAAAAAGATTCCTTAGCATTACTTTACTTGATGCGTTTTTAAAACTGGTTTCATTGTATAAAATGATAAAAACTTTTGAATCAGATATCAGTTTTTACTTTTTTTCATTAAGAACACACCTAATAAGAACAGTGAGGCTCAAATGGCCCGAACAAAAAAATTAAGAACAATTTGAGGATGAAATGAAAATTTAGGAAAAAATAGCAAAATGAGCGTAAAAAGAAAAAAAAAGGAACATTTTCGCACTGTAACTGGATAAAGTACATGTTATATCATTAAATGGGCATGTCTTGCATGTACACACTTTCTTGTACTAAAAACTGAACGTACATTAACACCGGAAGGTCTTTGAAGTCGATTTTCAACCATAAAAGATTATATTACAGTTAAAAACAAAATAAGAACATTTTGAGCCTCAAATTGTTTAAAAAGTAAAGAACATTGAGCCTGGGCAAAATTGTACTGGTTCTTAATAAAAAAAAGTGTATTGCTATCAAACTTTCTAACTTTGGCAGAGAATGGAACAAAAACAGCATTTTCCGAAACACCGATCCTTTTGTTTCTGTTGAGAATGCTCAGTTTCACTGGAAGATGGTAACGACGAAAATCGAACTTTCTTGAAAAGGCCATGCTCCTCTCATGTGTAGCCCATTAGATATTGTCGAGTCGTACAAACCTATTGTTTGGGCCGAGCACGAACCAATTTCCATGTTGCAGAATGTCAGTTATTTGTCGGATAACCACTTATCTCGAACAATAGGGCTAGTCATTCGATGTACGAATCTTATGTAATCCATCCATAACTAAACAGTAAGTGGTATGGGCGCGTAGTCCTTACGACAACCTTTTTTAAATAAAATAGCTGTACATACTAAACAGCACCGTATTCACATACCTATGGAAACAAGAACGCAGTAGCTTGTTTCTGTTGAGAATGCTCAGTTTCACTGGAAGATGGTAACGACGAAAATCGAACTTTCTTGAAAAGGCCATGCTCCTCTCATGTGTAGCCCATACGCCAAAAAACTCCGATAGCTACTCCTTTGTGGCTTTCTTAAGATGAACATGATTTGGGAATAAATGTTAACTACAATAAGTGATTCAGTAAAAGCTGAGATGCTTGGGATTGTAGCAGTCGTAATGGTTGTTGTTGTCGGTAAAGTTAAATGTCGCCATACAAAGGCTTCACGATTGCCTTTTGAAACTTCCACTGGTCAATCATGTGATATGAATTGAGAAAACAAAGATGTCGTCGAACATTAGCGATGAAGGTAGAAGCGGTGTTTGTTGTATGAATGTGATAATTCAGGACAGCGGTGATAAATTGTATCAGTTAACCAAAAATTAGGTACGAACAAGCTACCTTGACAAACAGGAAGCCGAGTGTGGCGTTGTGTCTAGTTCCCTATTGCTAAACCAAGATTTTAAAACCCTGTCTGTAAACACAATGATCTGGCCGGACCACCTAGTCCCGAAGCCCACGTGTTTGTGATAGCAGACTGGGTGATGACATAACTTTGTGCAGAATACATTAAAATGCATTTTGCAAGATATAAACAATTTTCCACGATTTTTCTTTAGCGTTATTGTGAACAAATATATTATGCCCAGATAGTGATGAATGCAATCCTGTTCCCTTCAATCCACAGGAGACACATGTCATGTGCGCAGGCCTCAGATCAGATCCGGCCAGATTGATCTCGGTTTCGCTATAATCGCCCCTGTTGCTATTTAAAAGTGTTATCGTCGTGAATGTGTTAAACAAAAATAATATTTTGTAGCTACTGCGCATGCGCGACAGTAGCTACAATGCTATCGTTTTGATGCAGGCTGTTTTTGATAGATAAAGTCGATTTTAGGTTGGTACGCCGTGTAAGACCGCACGAATTTTCCCGAGATTTTCTCCCACTGTAACTTGTAATCACAAGACTTAGTCGCACAAAGACTCCGAGAATGTGTTTATGTTATTGTTAGCCGCATCTACGGCTGCAGTTACACAAGGAGTTATCTCTTGATGAGAAAACAACCCCTCGTGTTTATGTTATTGTTAGCCGCATCTGAGCTCGCTAAGAAAAATCCATTGAAAATAAAATTTCGAAAAAATATTGTCGAGTCGTACAAACCTATTGTTTGGGCCGAGCACGGACCAATTTCCATGTTGCGGAATGTCAGTTATTTGTCGGATAGCCACTTATCTCGAACAATAGGACTAGTCATTCAATGTACGAATCTTATGTAATCCGTAACTAAACAGTAAGTGGTATGGGCGCGTAGTCCTTACGACAACCTTTTTTAAATAAAATAGCTGTACATACTAAACAGCACCGTATTCACATACCAATGGAAACAAGAACGCAGTAGCTACACGCACTCATTGCGGGCCTATTTTTGAGCGATGCTAGCGATACGGTGTTTTCATATGATCGCTTCTGTCGCCCGATTTTTTTCATTTCTTTCACTCGGTAGGAGAGCTTGGGTCAATTAACAATTTTTGAGCACAAATTTAGCGTAATTTAAATGATAAGGTGAAGGCCTGCGAAATCTGCACCTGCCTTGTCAGGCCTCGTCACACCTGCCAGATCCCGAAGGAGTCGATGTAACATTCTTCAGATACTCTTCGTAACCATCCCTGGTGTTTTTATTCTAGTTTTATTCTCCACATCAGCGGCATCCATGTCAGACATTTCGCCTTTCTTCGAGCTTTCCCCGCACTTTCACGCTTTTTTTCATAAGATAAACTTTATAAGAACAACGAGGTTCAGATTGGTTTCTTTCTAAAATCCTTTGATGTTTAGCAATACAGAACGAATATGAAGTGATGTTTGATCTGTGGCCGGACCACCTGAGGCTTGATCACCTAAAACGCACCTCCTGCGGGTTACAGGTAAAAGGTCGCTTTCAGTCACATTAATCATTACCCGGACATTGTTCAAGATGAAAAAACTGTCACGTAACCATCACAAAACAGTCCCACGACACAAGCGAAGAATGGCTTTATTTTCACTCTAAACTGATACAATAATTATGCAAAAAAAAAAACAAAATGTACTCTTAAAGTACCCTGAACATCGCCAGTTGTTTGTAATTATCCAGGCTTTAATACCTACCTGCTCATCTGTTTGATTAGAGGCACTTAATGGAGGGTGTTTTGAAAATGGTTAAAAAAAATAACCAGAAAACAGCAATCTAAAAACTAGTACATAGAATAGTCCAGTCCAGGTTTTACCCGAAGCCGATTGCTCTGTTTGCATAGAGGTGTTCGCGGTTCACACCTTCATCATCTCGTGGCCAATAATCGTTTGGCAATTAATTGGAGCTAGCTGAATATAAGTCAAACTGTCTAAAAATACTTTCGCGGTTGTAACGTTAGAACATTGCATAAATTACTTTGCCAGCACGAGGAATAAAAGCCTTGATCTTTCTGTTTCTGTGTGCAACTTTGAAACATTCCAAATTCTCAATCTAACTGCAAGAGCAAAAAAAATACAAATACTCGAAGAGGGATGGTGTCGCTCCGTACATATACGTGATACAGCAACAACTTGGTTTTCATACGCCTGATACGGGAGTGTGGAAAGCGCTGGGTATGTGGCTTCAATTTTTGTCTCGTATGTATAAACCTCTACCCGACTAAGTTTTTTTTAACAAAAAAAGACGGAAACGTGCTTGCGTAGGGGCTCGTGATGGGCACAAAAGTACGGGCAAAGAGCAGCCAAACCCCGTGTCGAACACTCGGTGGCCGGAACTACGCGTCTTACTTGTCCAAATTACTTTTTTCGCTATAACTAAAAACTAAATTACATTTTAACATGGAGTTTTCGTATATCAAAAGATATTTACGAACATATTCAAAAATAAAAAAATGTGATATTTGAAAAAAATTGTCAAAAAGCCTCCTGTGTATCCTTAATTTTACTCGTGCAACCTCGTACCTAGCGTGACGAGCCTGGGTACGAGGTTGTCACTCGTGTTTGTAATTTCAATACCATTCTCGTCCCCAGAACCCATTGCTTCTTTTAGCCGGCGGGGCCTTGAATGTACGACTGTTGGATCACATTTCTATAGAAGCGAAGCCGCATGAGTATCGCACGACAGAAACCCGTCACAAAACCCATCTAAATGACAACAAACACCACAATTTACACAAGGTAAGCAAAATACTTTTATTTTACCATCTCAATCATGCATTCTAGATAGTATCTATCGAAATTTAAGACAATTCTTGTCGGTTGAAATCTAGTTCGAATTAATGACGTCTTTCATTTTGAACTCTTTGAATTGGCCGCCTGTGGTTGGATTTGGGCTACCTGTGCAAGTACTAGGTAATTTTAAAAAATCTGTGGGAGACTTGGCTGTGGTGCATGAAAATACTTTGCAAGGTAAGATTTATTTTTCATATTGGTATTTACATGAAAAAAGTAAAGCTTGCCAGAATAGCGTTGTTTTATACTTGATGCTGGGTTGAGTTTCGTTCATGAACGTAAACAACTGTGAACTGAAATTTTTACATGAAAGTTTCAAAAGCGAATTCGTACGGTGCAAGTGCGGAAATCCGCAATGCTCAGCCACTAAATTGAACAAAATTAAAGCTGTGAACGCTCTATTTTGTACCCGTCTTCAGGAAAGTTTAATGTCTGTCGTCCATTTAGTGCGTTAACGTGTGTCGCTCGACTGAGATGAGTCAGCACATTCTCACATTCAGATGTCGTCCCAGCAGTTTCGTTACGAGAACCGTAACGAGTCAGTTCGATATTTATAAAATATGTTGTGACATACTTTAATGTGGAACCGGAATGAAGTCGTTCCAAAACTAAGCTCGAACGGGAATCGTGAAACACCGCTTTAACTAGTATACTTAAGCTTGTTGCAGACGTGGTTACCACGAACCTCGCGAAAAACTGTGTTGAAATTACGTAATATAATATCTACTTGCTGTCATGCTGTTAATGGAACATTTTATCGTATCTAAAAGCGCAATGAAGAACGACGTCCAATTATGGATTTGCAATCGTATTATTGAACCCACCTGTGATGTATTCTTTTGTTTAGATAGACCGTCGATCCCGAACAATGTAAACAAATCGAAGTTTTTAATTATTGCGCGCCGCTGTGGTACCAACTGTACATCGTAGCAAAGCGACTAAAGAAAACGGTTACCGGACACTTTATTAGTTATAAGCAGCGTACATTCGTACCTCTACCCGACATTTCGTGCAATGCATCTAGACACTTCTGTTTCTGAATCGAAAGCGAAACATGTTTTGATATTCTTAATCACAATGTCGATCCTAGCTAGTGCGCCAAAATTGCTATTTTCGATAACACCGGTTACTTTCTATTAAAGGTCAAATGAACCAAAACATTGGTTTTCTTTCTTTTGGGTCCAAATTGTTCAAAAGTGTCTGCCATCTATC
>JAOBAT010005293.1:0-10674 GCA_026413305.1 Hydrozoanthus tunicans
TATGACGTGGTATTCGTGATTACACATTCGTCATGATGATCTATTCCAAAAACAAAGCATCTCCTTATACAGTGCACGTTTAGCGATGATTTAGCTAAACTATGAGAACCTTGCAACTGGTGTGGCTCCACTGAAAACTGGGCCGGTTTATATTGCACAAGGTCACAGGTTGGAACCACAATGAACGTTTAACATTCATTAGTTTTACAATTATCAATACTTAACGTTTATTATATCGATAGATGCCCGCAAACAAATTTCCAAATCAGGTGGTTAGATATGGTCCCCAACAAGGGGTTGTAGTAGAGAGCAGATCAGGAATCCATTCGAAAACAAACTGCAAGGCGGAAATGGTTGGATCGGGCATACGTAAGAAAGTGAGGTAAGTAATGTTTTTGGCGAACCGGTAATGACACTTTAAAAATGTCGAACACCCTTTCATATACAACGTAGGGAGAGCTATGCCAGAAATCCTCCTATTGATCAATCGAAACGAGAAACAAAATCAATTAACCGTAAATAAAACACATACATTAACAAGGTCGGTAATTTGTTAACCAAATAAACTTACCAGGTGTATCTGCGGGATAAACTTGGCCAAAAACGCAACCATGGCGGTTAAAGCAACAACTGTGAACATTGGAACCCTCCAAATTGAACAATCTATTAGTTTTATTGGTTGTTTTCCTTCAGCTCGCTTTGCCTTGCCATCGATGGAACCTGAGCAGGGTAACAATACTCTTAGCGTGTTCGACTCGTAATCCTAGAGTTGCTAGTTTGAGTTCCGGTCAGACCACTGTTTTGTGCCCTTGAGCAAGACACTTTACCCGACTTGTTCCAGTCGACTCAGCTACATTAATGAACACCAGGGGGCTAACGTGGGAGGGACTAGTACCCAGTCCAGAGAGGGTCAAACACTCTCATCCGCTTAAAACTGTGCTGGAGTTCAGCGCCGACCTCAAAGGGCCACTTGGCTTAGGAAATGATTTACGTACCTAGAAAAACTAATAGCCAAGGCAAAGTTATATATATAATCTATTTTGTCTTTATAGCTTCTTAAGTTTTGAAAATCTAGGATCTTTACCTGTTTCTAATGTTTTCTCTTTTGGACATTTATTAATTCGATTTCCTTCTATCTTGACTTCCAAGCCATGTTCAATGTTGATCACTGTGGACTCTGAGAATAAAAGAATTGTTTTTAGTTTGATCACCTACCATCAGTACAGAAAATAGTACATAGCTTACCTGTTTCCGATGTTTTCTCTCCGGGAAGTTTACTGATTCCGTTGTTATCCCTGTTGTCTTGCAACACATGTTCGTTGCTGATAACCATGGAATCTAAAAGAACAAGTTGAATTTTAGGTTCATTTCATGCAAAGTAAAAAATACTTATTAATACTGACTTACTTGTTTCTAACGTTTCCTCTCCCGGTAATTCATTAAATCCTTTCTCATCGATCTTGACTTCCAGCTCGTGTTCGTTGCTGACAACTGTGGACTCTAAAAGGACAAGTTATAATTTTAAGTTTGACTTTACCAACGTTAAAAAATATTAGTTGATACTTGTTTACCAGTTTCTAATGTTTTCTCTCCCGGCAGTTTATTTCTATTCTCTTTTTTTGGTCTTCCAACTCATTTTCGTTGCTGATAGATGTTGACTCTTTAAGAACAGTTTCATTCTAAGTTTGGTTTTAGCCCGAAATTCAAAACTTTCTTACCCTTTTCCAGTGTTTTCCTTTATCTTCTGTCTTGTATTCAAACTCGTGTTCGTTGCCACCAACTGCGGACTCTAAAAGGGAAAGCTTCATTTTCAGTTTTGATTTTAATCATAAGGACAATGTCTCCGCAGAATCTGTACAATTGATTTTAATCAAACTTAATCTAAAAATGTAGTTGTTTTTCTTAAAGTATATTTTCAAGTTGCAAACTAGCATTTGAGAACTTTCTATCTGTTTCTGTTATTTTCTCTCTAATAATTCCATTCCCTTCTGTCTTGTCTTCCAACTTGTGTTCATTGGCGATGACGATGGACACTAAAACTCAAGTTTCATTTTTAGTTTGATTTTATCCACAGAAAAAATAGATAAATATTCTTTTTGTTTGTTTCCCTGTTTCCCATGTTTTTCGATACAGATAAGATGGAGTTCTTGTTAATCTGACTTTTTAACATATATAATATCAGTTTCAAAAGCCATTTACTCTCGTTAACAATACACCGAATTATAGGGTACGGAAAAAATATAAAGGCGCCAATACCAAAAACAGTACGACACGAGGAAATGACTTTGGAGGGCTTTCTTTTCAGATGTAGAGTTTTAAAAGGTTGTGGAAATTGAACAAACAACATTGAACAAAGTGCGATATTTGTTAGCAGAGTTCTTAAAAATATGGCTTGCTACAAGACGCTCGACGCGGCATGTGAATGGTTCTAACGTCGAAGGCATCCCCAGGCAGAACCACGTGACAGCTGTGTTTCTGAAGTATTTTTGCTTCTCATAAGCAAGTCTTTGTGTAAAAATAGAAACGGTCATCGCTTTCATCCCTAGTTTGAAACATCTTTCTGTGAGGTGACGTTTATTTTTTTGTCGCCAATTCAATGATGACCAAAAGTCGATGTTCCATGGCCACTAAACAGAACAGGATCCTAGGATATAATAATTGCTATGAACGCTGTTTTTAGAGCTATAAGTTTCAAACTTCACAATAGCTACCTCCTTCAGCATTTTTTCCTCCCCAACTTTACTAATTCAATTCCGAGCTTTCTGCCGTGTTTTCCAACCCACGTTTATTATTGCTGGTAAATATGGAATTTAAACTGAACTACGGTATTTCTTTTTTTACTATGGTTGTGACCACAGGAATAAGTAACAAAACGAACTACTCTCGATATTATTTACTGTAACTAGAGTTTTATTTCAGAAATGATTTATTTTCGAGGCTTTAAACTAATTAATTGTATTGTAGTTTTGGACTGGTTATCAAACCGTTTTATTAAAATTAGCAATACATAAACACTTTTTGCAAGAACATAAAAGATACTGTGATTAAACTTTAAGCAATGCAATTTATTTTGTCTTTATATAACTTTTATTTTAAGAAACTGATATAGTTACCTGCTTTGCATTTTGTATCTCCTGAAGAGTTGCTAATTATGTTTTCCTTTGTCTGGTGCCCCAACTCATGATCAAAGGGTAAACTGAACAGTATCACAAGCGCTGTTGTACCAGCCAAGATCCTGAATGTAACTCTCCATCCCAAACTGTCTATGAGTGCTGTCAAAGCAGGTCCATAAATCAACACCCCGCCACCGAATCCCCCTGAGACAAGACTTAAAGCAAGGGAACGCCATCTTTTAAAGTATTTTGCTGTTATCAACAGGGATGATGTAAAAATGAAACTATTACCAATACCAAAGATGACGCCAAAGGTGAGGTAGAGGAGTTCTAACTTGTTCACAAATGGAGACGCCAAAAGTGCCGTGGAACACAGAACAGCTCCAACCATGGTAACTGCGACACCCGTATCGTTCACAAAGTGGTCCAGTGATTGGTCCAAGGAAGGTCATCAGTGATAGAGCCAGAGAGCCAATCCATGCTAAACTCGATAAATAACAGTTTGTATTTCACTTAATAAAAGGTTAGTGAAAAAAAACACAAACTTCACGAGCATTAAAAAAAAAGAGTTCTAAATTTTTGAGGACTTGACGTTATTGCATGTTTTGAATTTTATTCGCACTAAAGGCGCTTCTTTGAAAGTTTACCTTTTTGCAAGATAGAGCATCAAGAGACATGCTCTTGTGTTTAACGTGATAACCTTTAAAGTGCTTCTGAAGCGAAATCTTCAAACTAGTTTAAAAAATCTAAAATTAAAGTTTGACCCGTATAGTTTCCGCTTAGACACTTGTTACCAGTTTTTAGAAAAAACTTCGCGGGTAGTTTACGAAGACCAATTGCCTATTTTATCGCCAAATCTACGAAACTATCTTACGCTCAAAAGATATGTTTGATGCCACATGATTTGAAACGGCCAGGAAGTCACTTTTATCCATTTACAGTCGAATAGACGTTTTGGAGAAAGCCTTAGAGCTACAAAAACAGCAAGCTTTGTTATTTTAAAACGGCGGTTTTGAACGACGATATGTACGATGCAATGACGTAACTGATTTAGTTTTCTTTTTTTTCTGAAAACGTTTCAAAATGTACAATGCAAACACGGGCTGTAGGATACTAGTCATTACCGGTAACAGATGATACAGTGAAAAAACCTTTGCTCGTCGAATAGCAGAAATTGTATGTATATAAGGAAAAAACATCAGAAAATTGAATAAAGAAAGGAAAAGAAAACGATTTGTTCTTGTTAAGCTTAAGAGCAATCACAAACAATAAAAAGTTGTAACAATTGTTTACAAGCAAACTGTAAAAATGATACGCTAACCACATAAAATCGGTTGACGTTGATTTTTCGTAAAATTTGTTTTGGTAGAAGAGCCAACATGGGCATAAATGCTTTCTACCTTTGGATCTGACTCCTCTTCTTGTTGAAAATGGTGTTATATATCACACGGAAAAACGACCATGCTTTATTGTCCTTTCCAAAAATTATCGTAGTTCTCTATCAGTGTGCCTCGGCTAAATCGCCGAACCAGTTAGTCAAACAAATTATACCCTTTCAATTCTTGCAAAGTTAACTAATAAATAATATGTATTTCTAAATTTTCATCCTCCAACATTGCGGTTCTGGCGTTCTGATTGGTTCACTCAAACTCCGTTATCAGTTCTGAATGGACTATAAATGGAAACTGACTATGTATAGTGTTGCAAAGCTTAAACATGGTTCTCAATAAACTTTAGCTATCAATTTCAAGTAGCGATAAGTTTCGAAAACTCAAGAAACTTAATAAAACAGCTATTCCATTTGCGTTTGTTGGATATAGATGATGCGCACTCTAGGGAATAATTGTTAATTATATCTAGTAACAACAAAGAAAGCGTTGTCGCCAAAATAAGGTTATAGCTTTACTATATCCAAAAAAGGATTGTTATGTTAGCCCGCTACAATGACTCCCAAAATACTCAGGAGTTATAGAATTTGGTCTTTGGAAAATAAAGAAAGAAAAGCTCAAATCTCCAAAGTATGTACGCACATATAATATATAAAAAAGAGTGTACCTGTTTTTTCCCTTCCAGACTCGAAGTAGCTCATCAATGGAGGAAGCAGTGCACCAAAACTGAGCCCGATGCCTGGAACGAAAGCTGCTGCCAAAGATGCACAAACACACACGAGCCACGACCACAGACCATCCTGAGGGTGAACACGCCGGCCCCTGCACCTCCAAAACTCTTTCATTCTTAACACGTTGATATATCTGGAGCTGTGTCGGTTTAAACGTTATCTTAGTCAGAAAAATAGCTTGTGGTGACTTCCTAATTTAAACCTCGAACTCTGCTGGGAGAAAATTCATTAAGAGACGCTTGCGCCGTTAATCATACGTATAAATGTACAATTGGTTTGCTTTTTTCATCAGTCTTTTTATATCTCTTGTTGTTTTCAAATGAAAGAAATGAACAAAAGACGTTGCTTTGCTCTAACTTCTGGAAACGGCAACTTGGGACACGTCTTCTCAATTAATACGTTAAACTTTAAAGTCTGTTCTAACAGGGGAATAAAAAAATCCGTTGCTCTTATTGAAGAAAAATTGGGTAATCTTGGTCTTTGGTTCGCCGGCTGTGATCTTACGGAATATCTAACTGAAAACTTTATGCGAGTCGCTTATAAAAGACTATCGAGCGCAGACGGTCAGATATTAAAACACGCACGGAGATTTTAATTTACAAAAGAAGTGTTTAGAGAGGAGTGACCGAACTGTCAAGTGGCCCTTGGCTTTGTTAGAGTAAAAGAAAAGCGATATTTTCTTTCCTATGCATGGTTTAATACAAACATCAAAAACTTCTACTAAGAAAGCACATACTATATTTAGCCGACTAGATCTGCTGTGTCATTCTCTAACGTAGTCGCTTGAGCGAAAAGTATAACATATCCGAATTGTATCTCTTTTTTAGAATGAATAACAGTTTTGATAGCATGGCGAAGATTCTGAAATCCCAAGTGAAAAAATGAAAGCATTGGCAATTAGGAAAAGGCTTGCTGTTTTGTTTCCGGTTTGCAGAAAGAAATGTCGAAAACAACTCGTAAAATTTTAATCTTTCCGAACCTGGTATGGTTCGAAGCTAATTATAAAGGATCCTTGTTTAGCCAATGGGAAAATAAGTTTCATACCTGATTTTGTAGAATTTTCGTCAAAATCGCTACGACAAGAAGTCACGTCCACCAAATTGTCTACTATTGTGTCATTAGTCTTGAGTTGTTGAACAAATATTTAATTATTATATGTTGTAAACCAAAACATCGAAGCCAAACCAGTCGCGATTCTCTAGCTTTGAAATAATTATGTGCACACCTTGAGCCTCAATTTTTTTAAATTTGTTTTTTAGTCTGTTATTGTAAGGATGAGATAGTTCACAAGCAGCCTTTTGATTTGTATCAACATCAAGGGAGTGGTATAATCGAATTAATTCCTTTCATCTACGAAAGCACTGAAAACACTCGTTTCAACTGTTTTTTTGTTTGCTTTTTTTTTGCTGCACTCAGGATTATCGCAAATTAAGTTAAGCTTCGAACAAAGACCCCAAAGCATTAATTACAGCAATACATTCTCTGTACTCTTACCAAAAATAACTATAACCTGAAAAGACTCGTTTGCAAAAAGTAAATCGATCATTGTTCAAAGTTAACCATGTATCAAAATAACTGAACCAAAAAATATTTACCTCTAATGTGCGACACAAACTCAATCTCAATGAAGCCACAAGCTTGATTCGTCAAGATCGTTGGACAATTTTAAAATTGAGTAGAAAAAACCATGCAAAACTGAAAGCAGAAACCATGATCACGTTGTTCGATGACTCTCTAAAATGTGGAAAGTGCAAATAAAGTGAGCTAAACCGCATTTTAAGAAACATTGTAAAGTGACCAAACTGTCAAGTGGCCCTTAACTTTTGTTCATACACAAAAAAAACTAAATTCCAAGTTGATTACACAAAAACAATTAGTAACCAGAGAGTGTTTTCCTTCAGTGTCTAGACTCGTGTAAATACTTATTGCTGTTATACATTTTTGTTTTTAAAGTAACCCAACTGAATCTCGCGCACTGATTGGTCAAGAGCGCAAAAGCCGTGCCCTGTAAGACAACACATGGAACGCTTTTAAAAGTCTCACACAACACTGAATCGAAATCCTCCGCCACATTTATTACTTGCAAATAACCAATTTTTTTTATCGTAGAGTTCAAGTTAGCAAGTGACAACATACAAAATTATAACTCAAATCTGATAACAAATAAAAATGAGTCTATTTAGGTATCAAAGTCGATAAGTCAGAGCTACCTCAACGAAATCCCTGACAAAAAATACGAAGTACTCGACGAAGTGGTTTCTTTTGTTGAAAATAGCATCTGCTCTAGCAAAAGAAACTACAAATATCTTTGATAAAAGAAAAGCGATATTTTCTTCCCTATGCATGGTTTAATACCAACTTCAAAAACTTCTACTTAGAATGCACATGCTATATTTAGCCGACTTGATCTGCTGTATCTTTCTCTAACGAAATCGCTTGAGCGAAAAGTATAACATATCCCAATTGTATCTCTTTTTTAGAATGAACAACAGTTTTTGATAGCATGGCGAAGATTCTGAAATCCCAAGTGGAAATCACAGTCGAATAGAAGTTTTGGAGAAAGCCTTAGAGCTACAGAAACAGCAAGCTTTGTTATTTTAAAACGGCGGTTTTGAAAGACGATATGTACGATGCAATGACGTAACTGATTTAGTTTTCTTTTTTTTCTGAAAACGTTTCAAAATGTACAATGCAAACACGGGCTGTAGGATACTAGTCATTACCGGTAACAGATGATACAGTGAAAAAACCTTTGCTCGTCGAATAGCAGAAATTGTATGTATATAAGGAAAAAACATCAGAAAATTGAATAAAGAAAGGAAAAGAAAACGATTTGTTCTTGTTAAGCTTAAGAGCAATCACAAACAATAAAAAGTTGTAACAATTGTTTACAAGCAAACTGTAAAAATGATACGCTAACCACATAAAATCGGTTGACGTTGATTTTTCGTAAAATTTGTTTTGGTAGAAGAGCCAACATGGGCATCAGTGCTTTCTACCTTTGGATCTGACTCCTCGTCTTCCTCTTCTCCTCTTCCCAAGTGGAAATCACAAAATGAAAGCATTGGCAATTAGGAAAAGGCTTGCCGTTTTGTTTCCGGTTTGCAGAAAGAAATGTCGAAAACAACTCCTGAAATTTCAACTGTAAAGTTTCCTCTTGTTCACAATCTTTCCGGGCCGGGTATGGTTCACAGCTAATTATAAAGGATCCTTGTTTAGCTACTGGGAAAAGAAGTTTCATACCTGATTTTGTAGAATTTTCGTCCAAATCGCTACGACAAGAAAACACGTACACCAAACTGTCTACTATTGTTTCAAGTCTTGAGTTGTTGAACAAATATTTAATTATTATATGTTGTAAACAAAGATATTTGTAGTTTCTTTTGCTAGAGCAGATGCTATTACAATTCCGTGCTATATACAAGATATGTCTCAGACTATTTGAAGATCGAGTTCATTTTTTTCCCAAATGGAATCTAGGTATTGTTTAATTTGTTTCCTTTTATGAAGACGGAAAAAACAATTAACCTTAACAATAGTCTCCCAAACTCTTGAAAACACTAATTAAGCAATAACTATAAATAGTAATATGCATTTTCCCGTTCCGTGTAACTTTTTGTTTCAAGAAGGGGGGAATGTTGGTCGAATAGATAAAATACTTGAAAGTCACTCGCCGCCTCCAAAGAGACACACAACGGAATTCGTCCTACACGTACGTTGCACGTCATCTGGCGTCTTGCGAGCAAAAAATTTGAACTGTCGCGCATCGAGGAAAAATACTCATATTTGTTAAAAAGTTCCTAGGAAAACTTGCAGTAGCTTAGGCAATGCTTTCTACAAGTTTTTAAAGTGCATACGAAGTGAAAAGTTTTAGTGCTTCAGTGAATAGAACTTGCTGAACGAGCAACAGCGGTAAAGAAACTTTGTTGAAAACTTTTATGTATCTTGAGAAATCAACACTTAAAGTGTTGAACTGATGACGTCATGAGTGGTTCCGACAATTTAAAAACCTGTGCCAATCCATAACCTTTTGATTTATCTAAGCCAAAATTGGGCTGATGATGTATCTCGAGGTAGATAGGCAATCAGTCCAAGTTGGCTCAATCTTTTTGCAAGGTCATGGATTGGCAGCATATTTTTAAGTGGTCGGAACCACTCATGAGGTCATCAGTTGAAAACTTTATGTGTTGGTATCTCAAGATGCATAAAAGATTTTAACAAAATTTTATGTATACTTTTTACAAAAGTTTATGAGACTATTGTTGAGGTTAATTGCTTTTTTCCGTCTTCATAAAAGGAAACAAACAATATCTAGATTACAAAAAAATGAACTCGATCTTCAAATAGTATGAGACATATCCTGTACATAGCGCGGAACTTGTAATAGCATCTGCTCTAGCAAAAGAAACTACAAATATCTTTGGTACAAAAAAAGCGATAGTTTCTTTCCTATGCATGGCTTAATACCAACTTCAAAAACTTCTACTAAGAAAGCACATGCTATATTGAGCCGACTAGATCTGCAGTGTCATTCTCTAACGTCTACGAAATCGCTTGAGCGAAAAGTATAACATATCCGAAATGTACCTCTTTTTTAGAATACATAACAGTTTTCGATAGCATGGCGAAGTTTCTGAAATCCCAAGTGGAAATCACAAAATGAAAGCATTGGAAATTAGGAAAAGGCTTCTCGTTCCAGTTTGTTTTCGGTTTTACAGAAAGGAATGTCGAAAACAAACTCCAAAGAATACAAAGAGAGCTACAAAATATTTGTGTTTTTGTATATTTTCATTTCATCTCTTTTCTTATTTATATTTACAAGATGTAATGTTTTTAGATAACGTAAATCATAAGCGAAAAGAGATAGGGCACTATATAGATAACCAACAACGTGCCATTCAACTCTCACAGTAGTAGTAAATTTAAACGTATTTCTAATGAAGGAAAAAAGAGCTCGAGACAGGAATATACAATATAGGTATACATATATTATACCCCTCTCTCTTGCTTAAGATAAAGGATAAGCTGATATACAAGATTGTTAAATATACAAGTTAAATGAAATAACAGTTAGAGTAGAGTACTTGTTAATATTGAGAAAGGTAGAACTGTTTGAGGTGCTTTTTAAAAAGCTGTTTTGTTGGTTTTGGTCTAACTGACAACGAAATATTGTTCCAGAAGTATGAGTCAGTAACAGTAGGACAGAATTTTCGTGTATTCGTTCTGAAAGGTTTCAATGAAGTTTGTTCGTTTGTAACACTGCGAGTAGAGTAATTTTGTTGGTCACCCACATAGGATAGATCGTATTTGTCAGTTTTGCGGTTATGAAGATTTTCATAAAAAAAAAAAAGGTTAAAACAAGCTAACCGCCGCCTGGTTAGCCTAGTTGGTAAGGCGCCAGTCTTTCGTGCGGGAGGCCCGGGTTCGATTCCCGATGCCGGA
>JAOBAT010005304.1:0-10673 GCA_026413305.1 Hydrozoanthus tunicans
AAAAGGTCGCGCGTATAAACAGCCTGCGACTTTTCTGCGAGTTTTTGTACCTTTTGCCGCGACTTATAGAATACAATCGATGTTTTTTATAGCGTTTGTACGCTTGACACAAGCTTGAACAATCTCTCATACTCGCTCCACTCAACAATCGAATTTCTTCAATTTCACTTTTTCCTGTTTTTTTTTTCGACAATTTTTCCTGTGTCTATCTTTTTTCCCAGCCATCACTGTTTTGACCAGAAGCAGCAACAAATTCCCTTTGGAATTTGAACTGACGAAACAATAAACTTTACCTGTAATCTGGTTTTAACAACGTCAGCTGGAGTTACTAGGAACGCAGCAGGAGCTCCTGTACAAGGGAAAAAAACGATTTTCGCGTTAGCTCTGGCTACAGGCTGCCTAGCTACGACCACGTCCTCCTCTTCGTGGGGGAGGGGGGGGGGGGGGTTACTAATGGAAGGGTCAGTTTGGTAAAAAAAATTCCCTCCAGGACGTAAAAAACAACTGGCACAAAGGCACAAATCTAACAAAATAGTAAAGCTTTGTCTCATGAATCAGAAGTCTTTAACTGGCTGCTATTGTCACCAGGAAGCAGAATTTACATTGTCTAGTGCAAGTATGATCTAAAATGAAAGCAATGAACCACTTTTGATAAGGGAAACAATTTCTTCGTTTATTATATCTGTTTCACACATTTAAAAAAAACTGTGGCAAAAAGAAGGCGGCCGATCAGAACGACTCAGTACCTGCCAAGAGTGCTGAAAGGAACAGCGTTCCTGGTCCATTGTGTCCGTTCTCATCTGCAAAATAAAGCTTCAGATGCGCATAGGCGGTGAAGTAAATGGCAGAGAACGGGATGTCGCGGAGAAAACAAGCCCTGGCACCCTAGGAAGAATCAGTTCACGCACATAAGGTTAAAATATTAAACGGGTAAATACACAAATACTGACGAACCAGGTCAACTTGATAAAAATTGTTTTTTTCTGTTTGGACAAGCAAGATTTACTACATCGAGGCATCAAGGCATCGAGGCACTACGTGAGCATCAAGAAAAAAATGCGAAGTTTTTCATAGATTTTATGATCTTTTATAGCATTTTGTGTTTTCAAACTGCCCTAGTGAAAGAGGAGTTACTTGCTTCAAAAACTGAAAAAAGGGGCTTGCCAAGTTCATCTCTGAGATAAAGTAGGTCGAATGCCACACCCACACCGGTCAATGCCGGATCACTCTTGATGATTAAACTCTATTCAGACTGGATTTCATATGCCTTACAAAGACTCCAAAAACGTTTGCTCATCTAATAAAATTCGAATATCTAACCTTGTACAATCCGGTAAGGCCCAGTTCTTTAACACAGCCCCAGGCTGTAACATTTGTTTTAGTCTCCCCTGCAACTTGTAGCCGAATCTTGACAATTTCTAGGGGGTTGGTGAACATAACTTGTGCTGCACCTCCCTGTAAGGTTAATCAAGTTTTATATTAGAATTAAACTCCTCGTCAAACACCATGACACACTCCACTGGGTGTTATTAATTTTGTGTTATTCATATTTTCAAACAAAATTTAATGCTGTTCATACACAGTTTGAATTGTGTTGATTCAAAATAATAATGTGGTTTCCAAATCAATCAAAGTTTTATTACACATACAGTAAGTAACAATTCTTACACGTCCCGACGGATCCGCAGTTAGCTACAGTTGTATAGGTTTGTCTGACCACATAAAGTTAGATACTAGAAGTTATTTCTTGTCAAACGCCCAGCCGCCTACACACTATATAAACGGCAAGACAGTACGTGACATGTAAACAGATTCAACGAGGCACACATCGTTATCAGTGCGTTCTAAAAGGATTTTCGATCCACTGAACTAACTAACTTACACATCCTCCAGCTATTATCTCATAAGGTGGACTGATGTAGCGGTCTTTGTCGGAGAACAGGTCGCGGACGAAATCATTGGTCTAGAGAGTTGAGACAATATACAACATGAGTTTGTTTTCCGTCTTTCTCGGCAACAGATTTTTCTAAACTGTAAAGGTTCTTTAGCATTTGTATGAAACACGTACACCTCTAAGGTTTTACAGTTAATCTTGCAACAAAAGATAAATTGTCTGATAGTAAGCGTATATAACTGGTCATTCCGAAAAATATGGCGGCCTGTATATCTACCCACAATTCCTAGAGAGTAAACGTCTGAAATTGCCCATAAAAACACAAAGAGATAATCCCCAAACCTTGAGTTCGACATACACCGTGTTATATAGTGAAAGGAAAAGCTGTACTAACTGTCACCTTCTCAGAGCCTCGTTTAGGTGTTAGGCCGCAAGGCATTGTGGTAAAATATAGCGCATCCATCTTTTGGGGAATAGTCAACTACATGCATACTCGATACGGATATTTTATGTTTTAGGAATAGGCTGAACACCGCCAAAACTCAGCTAGCTACAATGGTTATTTTTCTTTACAAAACAACAACCTATTCAAGAGCCTAAATGGCCTAAACTGGGCCATAAGTAGCAGTTGCCGTTTCTGTAAGAACCTCTCAAGGTTCCTTCGGGAAACACACCTAACAACTGATACACACCTTGTCATATCTTTTGTGGAAGTGGAACTTACATGATTAATTACAGCCAGAGAAATGGTAGTCTGAATCAGTTGAAGAAGGAATTATTGATCCACAAGTTGAAAGCTCAGAAAAAATTCTGACGGGAATCGAACCCGCAAGCCTCTGATTACCAGTCAGATGCTCTACCCATTGAGCTACAGAGACTCGCATGGGGAGCAGAGTCACTGGTTGAGTTCTTGTCTATTCCCGCTTGACATTCGTCTCGCAAACTGCTCGCTCCACATGTCCAATAGTACTTTGATACTTGTTTCTATTATCAAATGGTAGTCTGAATCTTGGATATAAAGTCAGTGACTCAGAATTTTTTCTGAGCTTTCAACTTTGTGAACCAATAATTTTTTCTTCAACAACCCTAGAATACAAACTAACTTTCCGCCTTCGGGAAAATGCAGGTTCTGAAATGAACCCTCTCTCACCGTTAGTTTGATTGCTTTCTCCGGAGAAACCCCGACCAGCTGCGGAACTAAACCTAAAGTTGCAATTGGATGCACCGAAACTTTTTTAGTATCACAAACATTACATTTTACTGCCACTAACCAAATCAACAACCAACCAAAAACAAATCAACTAACTTTAATTCTGCTAAAACCGGTTTCTCATAAATTTATTTAACTATAAAATTAAGCAAAAGCATGTCTAAGTGACGACGTTTCGACGTCCGCTAAACTTTATTCTCAAGGCATTGTCCAAGAAGCAAAACTAAGTTAATATACTGAAATTAGAATACATTTTAGGCTTGGCTGAACACAGTGAATGATCATACTTTAAAACCACTGCTTGAAAACCCACAAAGTGACCGCTCATTTTCTTTGTCTTTACAAGTAGATTCTGAAAATGACCATTGCTTTAAAAAACTCCGAAATTTGTGTTTTTTTTCAGAAATTCAGCAGGATGAGTGTTAAAAATCCAAGGCTGTTGATATGTTAACAAGACGGTCAGACACACCTCTATACAGGCCGCGCAGACCTTCTCGTCCAATAACTTTGCGGAAGCAATCAAAACTGTTAGCATACATTCTTTCGTTGGCCAGGACAGCACGCTGGTTCTGCATTCTGGTTTTCACCAAGTCAATCGGATAAACCGCAGTTGCACCACAAGCTGTCGATAAATAAACATTTTAGGCCATTTAGTGCGGATCGGCAATTGCTGACTAAGACCGTACTTGATCTGTACATTTGTAAGTTTATTATGGAAACTAAGTGTAAATAACGTCATGTTGAACACTTTATGACCCCCGCCCAATGAAACTAACACTTGCTTTCTGATGCTACTGTGTATTTTTAAACGCCTCTTTTTCAACAGACAAACCCCTTCCCCCTAGTTATTTCCTTATCCTATCTTTAGCTGATAAATAAAAATGAAGGAGCGATTCTAGAATACCCCGCCACTTTGTACTATCTTTGTTCCGTGATTGTAATGCGCATCTACTCTTATAGAACGAGGAATGCGCAGTAATAAATTATTGTAGTGGCGGGGTATTCTAGAATCTTGCAAAAATGAACTCTAAAATATCGACTAACAAATTAAATTTTACTTTGAGGAATATAAACTGCTCAAAACGTGTTTCATTACTAATCACGACCTAGTTTTAGTTACAAATGAAACTTTAGCGACACGCTAGTTGATTTTGAAAAATCCGTAATTAGCGACACTTGAATTTAGCGATTTTTCGAAAACTCTAAAACATAAGTCACGTAATACAGAATACATTTCAGTTATGAAGTTAAAAATAATGAGTGTATATGCTGTCACATAGACATCCGTTACACGTTATGTCATAATCGACCGTAGCCGCTCGTGAAACTAGACACGCTCGCACATGCTCGCTCACTCATGCTTATCAATACACCCCATCCCCCACCCCCCAAACTAAAAACACCTTAGTAAACACATCGGTGTCTAACAAAATTCTAATCATGATATTTGAAGTGTATGAGGCACATACAATTATCTCACCTCCAGCAATGGAGCCCAGCGAGAATCTATACATCTGCTCTAAGCCACGCCATAGTACAGACACTTCGACTTCTTTTGGCTCATCGATGAACTAACAGTGAGAGATAAAGGTAAAGTTTAAAACCATGCATTTCTGTTGTGTTTTAACAAATTAATTTATTTTTCTTTTATGGCCGTGCAAAAGCTGGGCCGAGATAAAAAAAACGAAAGGGGGGATGGTGGAGGTATAAGCACATGCAACAGCAAGTGAATTTACAAGGCAATTATATCAATAAAATTTGACTCTTAATTTTGATTGTGATAACCCTTCGACTTCTAGGGAGCATAGGGCATGCATTCAATGCCTCCACATCATCAAGAACCATTGTCTTTGCTAAACTATAGTAATTTGATCTTGTTTCAAGGAAAATAATACCTCTTCTTGCTGTCTTTCCGAGGAGAATACTTTGAAGACATCATGTTTTGGAATACACTGGTGCACATCAGAGACTGTAATTCTCCTAATTGCAGAGATATATGGAGAAAAACATTTCATTATGTGAAAGTACTATGGAGGTAAGAGGAAGACAATCTGACTCAAAAACACCAGTGTAATGTTAAGACACAGTTTGCAAGACTACAACTCTAAACAACTCTGATATAGTAAAGCTAAGTGTGACTAAGTAAGCAAGTGTTGTGTTTCAAAACTCTCTTTCCCAAACCTTTGGTTTTGTTCCGAATCCCTACTAACTCTCAAGCACCAAAATCTCTTACAAATATCTCTGGATATATTGTGCAAACTTGTGGAAAATCATTTGTCTTATCTTGGGGAACTTTGATAAAGTAGGTAATACATGCTTTTCCACCATTTACAAAATAGGTCAGAAAGAATTAAACAACAATGAACATCTTGTTTTCCCAGCTTTTGGCCTTGGTTCTTACACAAGACCAACATGACACAGCCTTTCTCAATAGGGGGTAACGAATGGTAAATCTGAGACTTTCCGAGATGTCCAGACAGCCTTTTTAAAATCCCAGCTGAGACTTTGGAAAGCAAAGAGTAATCTGAGACTGCTCAAGACAATTAAAAAAATCCAAGACCAAGACTTAAAATGCTGAAATAGCAAACAAAATAAAGATTTTAAGCTTAGCCAGCGTAGCTTGGCGTTCTAGTCATTCTTGATGGCAAAATCGAAGAGCGAAGCGATGAGCGAGTCGGCGAAAAGTAGTGACTAGAATGCCAAGCTACGCTCACCTGGGTATTTTAAGCTCTGCTAGTGATGCAGAGAATGTAAGCCATTTTGTGGAAAAACCAAAGACTGTGAGACAGAAAAAATATACAAGAACTCAAAAAGAATAGTTATGAGATTTCAAGAGCAAGCAGTATATTGCCAATACTTTGGCCTGTTTTAAACATTGAATTTCACATTGCGCATGCCAAATCTAATGCTAATGAGCAAATTCTATTGTTCTAGCTCATTTACAATAGTGAAATTCAACATTTAAAACAGACCTTTTTTTAACTAAGGGGTCATTCACTACCCCTTCAATACAGATCTCCCAGCCAGCAAATAACACACATACATAGATTTTTATAAACTGCACTTATCTGGACTTATTTCAATCTTATCAATATACATAAAACAACCATTTGTTTACTTACCCTCTTTTATGCTCCACATCACACAGATGGAACAAAATATCTATGTGCAGAGGTGTAATCTACAATTCAATGATGAAAATTAGGATAATTAGTAATGAAAGAAAATGAATGAAACTAATTTATTAATAAATTGATGGATGGATGAACATTTTTTAAAGTTAAAAAATAAAAATAATAAATACCTTAGGGTGTGTCTTGTGTGCTTCATGCATGAATTCCTCTGAAACAAAGCAAAGTAGGAGCAGTAACCATCGCACAGCTTACAAAAACAATAGTTACCTAAACAATACAACAACTTAAAGAACTTATAGAACTTTTACAACTCACAAACTGATACAAATTACAGATAACTGATTGATAAAATAATTAACTCCTCATCAGTATAGAAAGTCAGTCAAAGATGCAACTTAAAGCACAAAAAACGAAATCCACCGCTGCTATAGCATAAATAGTAGGCAAAAAAAAGCACTTTAGAAGCTAAACTAATTGTTATTCTGCTAAAAGAGTTTCACACATTTATTATTGACAAAAAATGTTCTAACTTAAAAATGACTGCATGAATTACTACAAAGTGACCATTAATTATTTTCTTTGTCTAAACATTAGTAAATTCTAAAATAAAATTAAATGTCCACTGCCTCAACAAATTTTGAAGTTTGTACTTCTGTTGAGATTTTATGACTTTTGTTTTTAATAAATTCGCAGAAAAAGGGTTAAAACTACAGTAACCCAAACTATTGTGTTAATATAAATTTGCGACATTCATTTACAGTTAGCATTATAATTTAATGTACCAACCTTTGCTTATCTCCCTAAAGCGGTTTCCTTTGGCAACTTTCAACAGAAGGTCATGGAATACTTTAATGTTGTCCAGCAAGTCATTAAATACTCTGTAGTAGCCATAACTTACAATATGCTTTGCCTCACCACCAGCCACCTAGAAAATGAAAACAGATTCTCAGTTTGAGTTTAAGTAGACATAAAACGCTATTCAAAGGTATTAAAATATATAAAAGGCGAGGTAAAAGATTTTTAAAAAAGTTTCGGAACGTTTTCGGTTAAAAAACCATCATCAGGGAATCAGGTCCTCCAGACCTGCTGGTTGCCAAGTGCTATTGAATGCTTCAAAGACATTTGCAAGACGGATCCATATAAACTATTAAGGCAGCTGAGATCCCCACAGAGTCATGCATGGGAATCTGCTGCAGACAAATGTAACAACTGGCCATGACTGTGCACCATCAAGGCAAGAAAACAGAGAGTGGAGGACAAGAAAGAACAACAGCGGCAAGACAAAAGGGAACAAAAAAGGTTGAGAGCAGCTCCAGCCCAACACTACAGAGTGCCTAGCTCCTGCACAGGCACTTGGAAAGAGACTGTCACTCAAGGCACCGTCCATGGTCTTTCAAGATAAAAGACTTTGATAATCTGCTAACACTGTATGAACAGTTCGAAGTACTTTTAATTAGTACATACATTAACTAAAGGTTTTTTCACATTAACTTAATTTACATCTGGCTCTTTTGTTCTCAAAACCAAACCACCCATACAATCACTATAACTGGATTTCATATTCTTTTTTCTCTTCTTATCTGAAAGATTATATTATTCTAAAATGATCATCCCTTAATTTTTTTTATATCTGAACAAAATACAAAATTAATTAATTTCTTACAAAACTCTTGTCACTGATCATATTTGAATGACAGGCTCACTGTTACATAGTATCCTTACAGCAGTTTTATGCTCTAATTTACAGTAAAAGTCAGCTTTGTCTCTTTTAATAAGCCTCCCATCAAAAAGTAAAAAAATACAACTGATAAATTACCGTTAATATATAATCTCTGACATAAGGAGAAAGAATGTGACCACGCAATTCTTTCATAATCTCTGAAAATTCTGTAGCTTTTATTGAGTAATCATCCACCATTTTACACTGCAAAAATGCTTGTCTCTGGTACTCCTTTTCCAGATCCTAAGTTCAAAATACAGATAAGTAAGTTTAAATTCTTATAAATAATTGTACACAAGTTCAAAATAATGCACAAAGAAAGAAATATTCTGACTAATTGACTGAATACACCCAATGCAAATAGTGTTATATGAACTTTTACATAAATTGGAAAAATCCCCTTAAATGTGATTCAGATCATGAAGATCATGATCATGAATGCCATTTCTAGTTTTCTGGAGGAACAATTCAACAGAAAGGCTCTATTCAACAGTCAATCAATGTTCTCACCTTATTTCCCCCCAAAATTGGAGTGCTTAAGATTTTCACATGATAATTATTATGTGAACTTTATTAGTTAAAGCTTAATACAAAATCTATAAGTACATGTTCAGCCTAAAGCCTGCAGACTTTTAAGTTTGGGATTCCTGAACACTATCCAGGGAGTCAGGTGGCATTAATCTTGAATAAAATCAATATTCAAGTAGTTCATGAAAAACAGGAAAGTCCTCGCAAGATCACAATGGAGTAACACTCTGGGGAACAACATTTTGGTTCAACATTTTTTGAGAAAATTGAAAAAAATGAGAAACGGGAAGACAAAAAAGCTACACTTTTTAAAAATCAGACTGAACACTGTACAATCTACACTGACTTTGGTTAAAGAACAAACTTTCATGTAGCAATTAGGCAAAGGACAGACTTCACAGCATAGATAATCATATAGGCCTTTTTCATAAATGGCAGCGACTTCAATATTCTGTTGGATGCATTCAAATTAGCGTTTCTAGCCTAGCCTTTGGTAAAATATTCTTTAGAAAGTTCAACTCAAGAACGAGATTAGCGAGGCTGATTTGAATGCACACAAAAGAATATTAAAATTGTTGCCATTTGTGAAAAAGGTCTATATGGGGCCTGATAAATTTAGGATTAATTAACTCATTCATGAGTGTTTTCAATGTTTCTAAAACTGCCCAAGTTACTTTTAAAAATATTGAAAATACAAATGAAGTCAATCCTAAATTTTACAAGGAACCATGCGATTACATGTTTATGACATCATGGGCAAAATTTTTCATTTTACAGCTACTGTGAAAAAGTGTTGAAAAACTTTGAAATCTCTGGAAACATTTGGAAATCTTTTGAAA
This sequence comes from Hydrozoanthus tunicans, assembly GCA_026413305.1. Classification (NCBI taxonomy): domain Eukaryota; kingdom Metazoa; phylum Cnidaria; class Anthozoa; order Zoantharia; family Hydrozoanthidae; genus Hydrozoanthus; species Hydrozoanthus tunicans. Next base: position 9,326 of record JAOBAT010005304.1, read on the forward strand.
CTGTTAAAAATTGTTTCTAAGACATTTTTATGGTTTGTAAAAATTTTCGAAAAATCGAGATATTAGCCAGGAAATGTTTTGAAATCTGCCAAAGTTTTCGAAAATGGCTAGAAAATACTTCTAAAGGCATTATAAAGATTTTTTGAAACTTTCAGAAAATCTTTGAAAAAATTTTGGAAGTATACAGTGCCCAATCAGCCCTGAATTAAAAGGAAAACATTGCACCTGCTGATATCCAAACAAATCCAATATGTCTGAAAAACTAGAGTAAATAGTGGTTAATAAAATTATACAGATTAGATGAGAATTGATACAGTACACTTGGAATTAGAGAGTGTGTGACCATTGTAACACAAGCCCATTTTCAATAGCTAATTCTACAAACCTGCAAAAACTGTGAAAACTCTTCATAAGGAACCTGTCTGCTTCTGTCCTTTGCAAAGAACGTATTTACAAACTCTGTACTGAAGTTAAATGGAATTTTGCCAAAGTATGTGGTCTTCATGATGACACTCTTAAATTCATCTACATCAGTGACAAAAAAAATTCTGCTATAAGTACGAATGTTTGTAATAGCTAACTATGATAAGCGCTTTATAAAAATCACTTTGTAACCATAATTTGTATATACTCAGCATCCATGCAACACCATTAAACAAATGATATCACAAACTTAAGTTAGAGTACTTCAAAATCACTGCCCTACATTTCAAATACAAATTAATGATAATACATTTCATTACAAATAAATGATAAAACTGGGTAAAATTATAGCTGGATTTGCCCAGTTATGTAATTTAGATAACAATGATTGATCTTCACAGAGTTTACAAACCAGATACTTTATTCAACAGTAGGTTAAGAAAGTACAAAATTAATGCCATCTAGAGTTTTATAAATTATAAGTATACAAAAAAAATTTCTTATCATGGTTTGTAGCATAACTTGGATGTTTTTTTCTCTTTTATGCACACTCAAAATGAATCACATATTTAGATCTACAGTAGATGTACACAATCCCATGTACTTTCATTTAACCAAGTACCTTGGGAGGCATAAAACATGACAAAACAACATTGTTCTATGATTAACATTAATATTGTTGAAGATGGTGAAGATGACTTAACATGAAAAATTAATGTTCAAACACTTTAAAACATATCACATCTTTTACTTTAAACTACTGGGAAAAGTGTTTTTCTAATCTCAATACTTTGTATAAATTATCCTATAAAATTTAAGGAGAAGTTGTTGTAGATGTTAGATGGAGATTATAGCGGAGGGGTTGGCGCAGTGGTAAGATCTCTGCCTCCCAATCCTGAGGTCCCCGGTTCGATCCCCGGCCTGG
>JAOBAT010005315.1:0-10173 GCA_026413305.1 Hydrozoanthus tunicans
CCAGTGTACAACATAGTTTTAAAGTAAAAAGCAGTAAAACTCTATTTTAAAGCAATGTTTCTTTTGTGCTACAATAACTTAGCCAATCATAGAACTCAAGAACTTTCATTGTTCCCCACATGGGATTTTTCTTAAATTCAAAAATAGGAATGTTTTAACTAAGAAGGATTGAATGAGTGTACTGGAAGTAAATACATGAGCTTACTCATGAAGATACGGTCAATTTTTAAAGCTTAGCCAATCAGATCAACAATTTAACAATATCGCAATTAGCCGGGCCAGTTATCCTGGCAAGCTTCAAAACACTTTGGTGGTGCAAGAACCACTGTATGGAAATGTTTATTTGATTGCATTGGGGTTTGGAAAGATGAAAAAATACGAACAATTCAATTTTCCTTGTTCTTGTTTTAAAACTCTAGTTCTCAGATATTGACCTTTGGCTTCTGTGGCACGTCCATCCATCTAGTTATTTTAGATGAACCCTCTTCTTCCAATTTAGAAATGTGGCATTCTTATTACTTTCAGTTATTGTTATTACGATTGTGATTAACACCATTGTTATTGTATGGAGTCAAGTTTCATTAGACTACCTTTGATTGCGTAGACGCAGTTTGTGTTACGGAATCCAACCTTGAACCCGTCCTTTCCAGTGGCAAAGGAATCTGTCTTTCCGAATTTTTCGTAATCCGCATCCTGATATAAAGTAGTAAACAGAATTATGGTAATGATATTGGTAATGATTATGATGATGATGATAATGGTGGTGATGATGGTGGTGGAAGTGATGATTATTATTATTGTAATGAAGTAGATATTTATGATCGATGATGCTGATTATAACTGTAATGATTATGACAGTGATGATGGTTAGGACTGTGATGATAATAATGATGTTAACTAAATCTATTGTAATGTTTACAACGGCATTATATAAAAACATCTGTACTCAATCTTCTTACAATGTCGTCTCCCCAACATTCCTCTTTGTATTGAATGCCAAAGTAATCAAACTTCCTCTTCTCAGCTCCTTCTTTGCAGGACTCGTACATAGGTCTAAGGTTCGCCTCGGTTGGGTTCGCGGGCCACGCTACCCCGGTCGCCTTGTAGTAGTATCTCAGACGACGATCAGAAACTTTGTCTTTGAAACAGTCTAGCATCACCCATTTCTCATCTATAAAACGACACGAAACAGAAGAGATTGTCAGTGAACAAGACAACTGATATGGTTATAAGAAAGATAATAGTAAATAAATATACAAATGCCGGCTCAGCTTACCCATGCATGGAGGCTTATTGCAAGCTTTGGACTCGCTTGCAATACCTTCGCACTTCTTACCAAGCCCCCTCGGTTTGGGGTTGGTACAGGCACGTGACCTGATTCTAACGCCTGCGCCACAGGTCTTGTCACATACCGACCACTCTGTCCATTTCGTCCAGGCGCCATCCACTGCAGAAAGAACAGTAAACAGCTAAGAACAAAGAACAAATAGAGAAAAACTATGCAAGAACTTTCAATTGTCACCGAATCAAGGGAAACTAATAACATTTTATCACAGTACAAATATCACATGACTTCTAACGGTCCCACTTTGATATCGGTGGTGTTTTGCTACATTGTTCGATAGGAAGCTCTTATTTTTGTGGCATATTAACACACAATGTGCGTTTTTTAACCAAATTACAAGTTTTACTGAGAAAGCAAGCTAAATTTTAGACAGGAAGTAAAGGTGTAAAGTTTGCAATGTTTTAGCTTTTGTACTCTTTGAGTTTTTCATAATCATGTCTCCATTAGACCGCCAATCATCTCCGGTTTCCGAAGTGTTTCCCCCAAACAGGACACCAATCTATTACAGATTAACTCTCAGCAGAACTGGTAATCATTAATAAAGATGAGTCAACTGGAACAAGCCGAGTAACGTGTCTTGCCCAAGGACACAACACAGTTGTCTGACCGGGACCCCGAACTCGCGACGCTAGTTTACGAGTCGAACACTCTAATCGCTCGAGCACTGCGCCCCAACGAATTGTGTCATAAATGGCAATAAAGAATGTTTCTAAAATCAGTCATCTGTTGAAATTATAATCTACAACTGCTGCAACAAGATGAGATTAGATAAATGGTTTAGGTAAAACGTAAGCAAAAGGTTTTACAAAGGCTTTTTATTGCTGAAAAAATATTACGAACAGATAGAATATGGAAAAAATTTGGAATTGATGCGTTTTACGCAGATGTCCCTTTTTTCAATTTAATGGAACACTACTGAGCTTTTGGCTTTGCTTTCAAGATTGTGCAGTGCCTCCAAAAGTTGAAGCTAGTGCATTTCGTTTTACAGTCTTGTGTGACGATAACAAATGAGTGTTATCGTAAATTGTATAGAGATTAATCAGAGGTAGATTGAAACATTCGGTGAAATATATCAACACCAGTATGTGCTATTGACGCAACACAAACATGGCGCTATGGTATGATACCTTATATTACTGTTAGCCATAAGATATAATATTATAATGATATAGTGTCTTACTGTTTCCTATGAATTATAGGTAAAGGGAGTTAAAAATTTTGTTGTTTGTCAATTAAGATGCTTACAAGCTTAACAACTAATTCGAGCTCAGTTTAGTTGCTTAACTAGCTAAAAGCTTCAAGCCTTGACTTGTAGTTGTAACAAAATATATAATCTAACATGTCGCTCGATTTTTCATACCTCGAATCGCGTACACGCAGTTAGTGCTCCTAAATCCAACCTTGTAGCCATCTTTTCCTTTGGCAAAATTCTCAGACTTTCCAAAGTCATCATACCGAAGACCCTGGGAAGAATTACATTACAAAAATATTTTTAATTGATGTAGTAAGGTTGTACTTGTGTATTGAATAAGTCATCTTGCAATGATTTCGCTTTGGCCTAATAGGTCCCGAATAGGAATACATTTTGGGATAATCCGAAATTTCTTCATTTACATATTCCAACCAAGCATTTTTTAAAGTTATCCATGGACTCTTACACGCTAGCATTAGCCTTAACGTCAGGTCAGCGGATTTTTTGAAAAATGAATAGGCCTTATGCATGTTTGTGTCAAACATCCCCAAGCCTCGCTTTCGAATCACGAAAGTGTGAATATTTTCATGAATCGAATCCAAAAGCGTCCACAAATGAAAGAATTACTTCCTGAACACAGTTTGCACGTGCAAACAGCTCATACCTATTTCAGTAGCTAAGGGGTGAAATTGACTAGTTTGACGTCAACAAGACTTATTTGTCAGTGACGTTCTCCGTCGAGAAAATGCAAACTGATTTAATTTAAAATGCATATGAAAGGAATTTTTTTTACTTCAGTGGATAGACCTTGCTTAATAAAGAATAGCAGTGACATCTTTTGTTAAAACCTTTTATGGTTCTTGAAATATTAACATTTAATGTTTTCAACTGATGACGCCACTAGTGGGCATATGCATTTTGATTAAATTTCAGGAACCTTTTGTCCTTTGCGGCAGCCTTTCAGGTATAGAGCGTGTGAAACCGCAACATGTCAAATATTTTAAGAGCCACATGACCATGAAAAGGTTATATAATGGTATCTTTCTTCTAGTTCGAATTATTATTCGCATTGTTATCTTTTCTTATTACCTGTTTTAACTTTGTTGCAGTTGGTTTGGCTGGTGAATTTCCCTAACTAGGAAAGGTACCCCAAACATGTTCCTCACGCACCACTCATATATTTACCATGATTTGATAGAAACCGATTTAACTGTAGCATTACTTACATCCATATCACCCCAGCACTCCTCCATGTACTGAATTCCAAAATAATCGTAACCCCTCTCCTCTGCTCCCGCTTTACACGAATCATACATTGGCTTCAAGTTTGCTTCAGTTGGTTTAGCAGGCCATGCGATCCCTGTGGACTTGTAGTAGTTTCGCAGACGGCGACTGCTGACTTTGTCGTGGTAACAGTCCAGCGCAACCCAGCCATTTACTGAAAATCATTTCCATAAAGTTATTCTAAATTTTTTTTCTTGCTGTTCTTGTCTTGTATAAAGCTATAGTGTTAGTATCTTTAAAGAGAATATGACACGAAATCAGTTTTTCAATTTTCAAAAAGTATACTATTAAAAACATTGGTTTGCCAGGTTTGAGGAACATACCATGAAAGTACGCCTAGATACAGCGTGTAGAATTTAAAATTTTTCCCGCTAAAAGTGCTCCCTCCAAAAGACCAACAAGATGACGTAACAGGTCGTGTACGTCTCATCTCAGTCCAAATAAATTCAACTTTAAAATATCTGTAACTAATAGAGTTTCTATCGAAAACTCTAGCAGTTACGGATGTTTTAAAATTGACTTATCTCTTTACTTGGTGGCACCATTTTAGATGGACTGAGAAGAGACGCATGTGACCTGTTACGTCATCTTGTTGGTATTTTTGAGGGGACGCTTTTAGCGGGAAAAATTCAAAATTCTACACGCCGTATCTTGGCGTACTTTCATCGTATGTTTCTCAAACTTGGCAAACCAATGTTTTTATAGTATACTTTTTGAAAATTGAAAAACTGATTTTGTGTCATATTCTTTTTAAGTAAAGGTCCGGTAAGAACTAAGCAATATTTAATTGTGTTGCGGCATTTCGCTTGTGTCACACCACAATGTTTGAATTTTCATATTGAGAATACCCCAACCTGTGTACAATGTAGTCAATGAAACAGCAATGCAAAGCAATGAAACTCTAGTTGTTCTGCGCTTTTATAACTTATCCAATCATGGAATTCCTAAACAGAAGCAAAGAGGACCTTTTCACTTTCAATGTTCTCCACATGGAACTTTTCTCAAAATAAAAACAGAAAACGTTTCAATCAAAAAGGCTTGAATGAGTAAACTTGAAAGAAATACACTAGTTTACTTATGAAGTATTGTCCATTTTTAAAGTTAATCCAATCAGATCAACGGTTTTACAATACTGCAATTAGCACTTTTTTTGCAATCTACTGATTTTGACATGCCTAGATCTTAAAGCCCCTTTTACACGAGCAATGTTTCCTTGACGAGTTTACTTGACAATTTTTATTTCTCGTGCAAATGATCAACAAGTTTTCCTTTACATTTTTTCTTTGACAAGGTTTCCTTGTTCGTGTAGACGACGGGCAAGTTTTCCTTGACATGTTTTCAGTTCAATATAACAATCATATCCTTGTCACATTTTCCTTGTTGTCCGTCTACACGAGCAATTTTCAGATTTGACAATTTTTCCTTGTCAAGGAAAAAGCTTGCATGCCAATTTCTCCTTGACAAGGAAAAATTGTCCAGTTTTCTCCATATACACGAGCAATTTTTCCTTGTAAAGGCAAACTTGTTAAGGAAAACTTGCTCGTGTAAAAGGGGCTTAATCGGATCGTGACTTCACATCATAATCATTATCAATATCATTATTTTTATTGCTATTATAAGTTATTGTTAACAGTATCGTTGCAAGTTTCACTATCTCTGATTTTGTCGTTACTAGCGTTAATTATACTAGCTATTACAATCAAATGTGATAAAGAAATCAAATCATCTCACGCTTTCTTTTGTCCACTTAAAACTGTTTCTAGCAAGACAACTGTTTGTTTGCAGTAATGTTAATAATGTTTAATAATGTTTAGCATTTATATAGCGCTCTTTTCCTTGTGGATATGATCAAAGGCGCTTAACAATGATTTACAGATGACTCTGGTATTGAGGGTCTTAGATAGTCTGCTATATACGGCTCACAGTAATGTTCAGTAAGAGTTGCCCTCAGTTAGTAGAAGACAGACCACAACACCGGGATCACCCTACTCTTTTTCGACAAGTGATGTGGGTTCTTTTAAGTCCCCCGATAGGAGATCGAGAGACTGGGCCTACAGTTTAACGTCTTTATTCGAGAAGACGTGAAGGTCTAACCGTTTGCAGATGGTAGAGCAAAGGCAGCACCTTCTCCACAGTTGTTTTAAGACCGGGCCTCCCGCACCAAAGACTGGCGTCTTACCAACTAGGCTAACCAGGCGGCGGTGAGTAAGAGTGATTCCGTATAGAGGTAACGTTAAATTTTTTTATGTCAAAACCTAAAATGGTACTCATTCATTCACGGTTTCCGTAGTGTTAAGCGGATGAGAGCCTTTGACTCTGTTTGGACAAGACACTAAGCCATCGCAGGTTAACCCCCAGGGCAGGGTTGTTAAAAGCCTAATTAACTTTAAACACGAGGTTCCAGTATAAAAGTGTTAGGCCCGCCCCTTTTTCGAGCCTTTTCATGAAATTTGAATAAACTTTGAAATGTAATGGCGGCCATTGACAAAAGAAACAACCCACTTTCAACATTTCGAGGTTATTTCAACCATAATTGTGAAACAGCTTCATTTTTTTAATAGTAAATGAAGTCATTGGCATAATGCCGTTCTACTGGTAGGCGTACGTCGTGAAAGGCTGCTGATAAGAATTAAGATGTACGAAATTTATCGCCAGAGTAATTCGAAATTCGCGCAAGACCAAATTAGACAAGCAACGTCGATCGAGGCCCGCACTTTTTCGTTAATTTATTCGGTGAAACTTTGCTTCAGGAATTTAATTCATAGTTGTAACACTAATAGAATTAAAATCAACCGAATATCGTCATGGCAAGGCTCAGAAGCAAGAATGAGCCATACACAACTGTAGATTGTTTGCTATATTTTGATATTGCGAAACTAATCTATATGTAAATAAACGCCACAGCTGGCAGAGAGCACAAACCTTTATAGATGTTAACTCGACGGCGTATGATTGGCAACTGAACGCGTGAAACCCCTGGGCTCAGCCCTCTGGAACCTCGTGTTTAAACCTGGGTTACGCTAAACTTCAAACATAAGTTTCTTCCCTAAAGAAAGGTTTACAGTTCTTATAAAATTCTCTTTAGATTTTCCAAGGAAAAAAAATTCAAAAATTTTAGCTCAAAGCTGTCCCTGTTAGGTTGGAAACAAAATAACAACCCTGAGTTGGTCTTCGAACAACTGGGCCTCTATTAGGTCGAGCAAAGTGTCTTGCTCAAAGACGCAACTCAGCGGTCGCGGATTACTGACATCTCTTTTGGTTACTCTTCCTTCGTCCTTACCGCTTGCCCACTGCGTTGGTGATAGCAACAACGTTTAACTAATTCTGTGAGTTAGTTCCTCACTTACCCAGACACTCGGGCAAACCGCAAGACTTGGTTTCTTTTGTCAGCCCGACGCACTTTTTGCCGTCTCCCTTGGGAGGCGGGTTGGTACACGAGCGAGAGCGCGAGCGGATGGCGTCGCCACAAGTCTTACCACACTCTGTCCAGTCAGTCCACATTGAAAACCCGCCATCAACTGTCAACAAATGTAAGAGTTTATTACGTATTTTGTAAAAACCCTCAAAACACATGCGTCTGTTTAAGACTTCAACACTTTTTCCGGCCGCAATTTGTTGTTTTAAATTGAAAACTTGAAACTTTAACAAAAAGTAAAATGAAACTTGGCTTACCAAAAGTTGTGCTTACTAGAAGATAGTAGAAGTTAGTATTCAGATTTTTCTTTATTATCTCTTTAAAAATGTTTTTGTAATATTTTCGTATAATAATACAGTGTATTATCTGTTAGTGAATTTATGTTGTTATATCATTTTTAAATGTTTTTTTAAGTAAAAGCGTTGAAAAACCTCTTACTGTTGGTTTTAAATCAATGTTGCTTTTTATTCTTTTTGTTATAATTCCTATTTTTACTATTATAGTTATTTTTAAAGGTATCACTGACCGTTACATGGCGGCAAGGAGCACTTTCTTGATTCTTCTCTGGGCCCCTCACAGTCTTTCCCTACCCCCCTTGGTTTTGGGTTTGTACAGGTACGGAATCGCTTCTGTGTGGAGTCCCCACAGGTATGGCGGCAATGCGACCAGTCGGACCACTTGGTGAATCCGCCATCAACTGCAGATGACCAGAAAATATAAAAGTAATGCAAGATACTTGTTTTTGCCTTTGCTTGTTGCTTCTAAAAAGACCGTTATCACGCTAGCACAACATGAAAATACATTCAGTTCATCGTGAAAACGAGTTTAGTGACAATCTCAGCACATTAATTTTACTTAGTAGTTAAACTGTAGAATTTCGTAAAGATTGGCCGCAATTTGATAGACAAGTTCGACACGAACAAAACTAAGAATAAGAATGAAAAAACAGCAACAAAAAAAGAAGACGCGAAGGTTCAACTCGGCGCCTTCCGGTCAGAGTGACAAGTTTAGGAGAGTTTTACATTTCACTTTCAGTGGTTTGCTTTGTTTGTTCAATTCTCATTTTCTCATTACCGAACGACTTATTTTACATATGTCACGTAAGGAGAAGTTTAATGGCTAAAATTGACTGGGACTCAACAGGTCAGTTAAACATCATAGAGTTTAGTGCAAATTATCTCTCTTAATAGGGAGGACGAAGAAAGAATAGTCAAAAATAGCCCAACTTTGAATTACGAAAAACCAATTTTTTTCTGTTAACTTGAAACTGAAATCTTTCATAAGAAACCTCACAAAGCATAGCGTTTTAAATCTAATTCTTATGCTGTGACTGTAGCTGTCATATCTTGAGCCAGCTGAAATAGGGTTTATACAAAATTTCATATGAAGGTAAGTGTCTCTTGTTGAACCCCTTTAAGAACTGAAAATATAACACAAATCTTGTTATCATGCTATAGTAAGTTAGTTTTCTCTGAATCAAAAAACCCTGTTCCCCGATAAACAGTGAACTTGACTACTCGTCATCTAAGGCGGCGTTTACATGATCCCGGATCGAGTTTTATTCCGGTACGAGAACATATTCAGCACCGTGTTTACATGAAAAAGTTCAAAACGAACTCATCCTGGAACGAAGCAACAACAACAAGCAATGCGCACGCTCTACTCGTACCAGCCTATTGGAAGTCCGGCCTTCACGGCGATTTTCATACCGGTATGAACTCGTACGCTGTTTACATGATACCGGAACGATTTGTAGTCAGATTTCATTCCGGATCGAAAATGTCGATCCATTACGAGAACCGGGATGAACTCATTCCGGTATGTGTCATTCTGGTATGAAAAATTTTGAGGTATCATGTAAACAAATGCAACGATTTGTATGGAACCGGGATCAACTCGTACCGGAACGAAACTCGATCCGGTATCATTTAAACACCGCCTAATACTATTTTACAATTAAACTACGAGATGAAGCATTCCATGACTCAATATTCAAGTGAAGCATTTTAAGTTTTAGTAGAAAGCAACTAGTTTACTGCCTTCGAATTCAAACAAATAAAACGAGTGTTTAAAGAATCTGCAATTATTTTTTGTTTAAAAAAACTTCAGTTTGACTCAATAGACAATGAGTTGGTTAGGCGATCATTTTGCAGCATTCGTAATATGATGCCAGTTGGTTTATAAGCCAGTCAGAGTGGAGCTTTATCTCAAAGTATCGTACCTTTGATAACGTACACTGCGTTAGCGTCCTTTAGGCCAATCTTGTAGCCGTCTTTTCCAGTGACACAACGATCGACTTTCCCAAACTTCTTGTAATCCGGTTGCTGAAATGGTAAACATAAAAGATACTTGTTGTGATTCGGTTGAAAAATTCAATAAGCAGGAAGTCTATTTTAACACTGTTTAGAGACATAGAATTTATTAACTTGCCAAAACTTTTCTGTTGTTTCAACAAATACAAAGGATGATTGATCTACCCGTATGTGACCGTAGCCCTTTTTAAACACCCCTTTTTATTCGTACAAGTGCAACCTAAGTACAAAAAATGTGGCTGCAATCATCTCTTCTTCAAGAGGACTATGGTAGCGATCATTTCTTCTTGAAGACAACTATGGTAGTGATCATCTTTTCTTGAAGACAACTATGGTAGTGATCATCTCTTCTTCAAGACAACTATGGTAGTGATCATCTCTTCTTCAAGACAACTATGGTAGTGATCATCTTTTCTTCAAGAAAACTATGTTAGTGATCATCTCTTCTTCAAAACAACTATGGTAGTGATAATTTCCTCTTCGAGACAACTATGGTAGTGATAATTTCCTCTTCGAGACAACTATGGTAGTGATCATTTCTTCTCGAGGACAACTATGGTAGTGATCATCTTTTCTTCAAGAAAACTATGTTAGTGATCATCTCTTCTTCAAAACAACTATGGTA
>JAOBAT010005326.1:0-10672 GCA_026413305.1 Hydrozoanthus tunicans
TATGATTTAGTTTCAAGGATGTAAATCATTTTTCATCTTACTCACAGCACGTCCTTTGCGCTTACCCCCAAAAAATCAAGTTCAGCTTTCTAGAAAATACAAACAACAGTCTGCCTGCTTTTGTTGTTTAACGGCTGTATCTGATAGTATATTGATTAGTAGTGAAAGTTTTTAACATAAAGCATTTCAACGCTGCGTCAAGTTGATGTTTTTGTAAACAGCCTTGATAATGTAGTCTGACCAACCTTATCAGAACCGTTCCACTGGTAAATAGTCCAGGTGCTGTTATCAACGGACAGACTGATCTTGTACTTGGTGGTCCATCGACAATGTTCAATGTTGTTATAATTGAAACATCCTCCTTGTGTAGCCACACCACAAACCCAACTAACCATCACTAAGTCGATCTGCAGGTGCTCGTTGGGTACGATATTTGTAGTTTTAGGTATCCAATAATTCAACGGGTAGTTTAACCTTCCATACTTAGCTTGACGACTCGAACTAAATTCCGAGGTTGCTGAAAAACTCGAGTCTGGTAAATTCCCACCATAGTCCGCTCCAAGGGAGGGAGCATTGGAACAATCTAAAAACAATATACAAAACATTCTTATGAGCTCCATTCATTCAACCTATAAGAGAGGAAGTTTCGGAACATGCTGAAGAACAACATACAAAGTATTCTTATGAGCTCCCTTCACCCTAGTCGTCAGGAGGTATTGGAAAAACATACAAAACATTCTTAGTAACTCCATTCATGCGAGGACCTGTTGAAACAAGCTGAAGAACAATATACAAAACATTCTTATGAGCTCCATTCAACCTAGTGAGGAGGTACTGGAACATGCGGAAGAACAACATACAAAACATTCTTATGAGCTCCATTCAACCTAGTGAGGAGGTACTGGAACTTGCTGAGGAACAACATACAAAACATTCTTGTAAGTCCATTCACGATTCCTTTTGGGAAACAAACAGGTAAGCTTCACTAAATCTCCTCTGTCTGGTTTATTGTATACATGAACTAAAACTGCTTACATCTGGAAAGTTTCTATACGAGGTTTTTGCAGACTTGTAGGCATTTGGATAATTCCAAGACTAGAAGATTCGGACTTCTAAATTTTAAGATAAGTAACACAAATTTGAAACAAGTTTATTTTACAAGCCAAGGAATAAAAGGTTCCGCAATCTTCAAACCAGCTTTGAGTCAAGAGGTTAAGAAAAAAGAAATAAAGTCAGGTACAATTAAATCACTCAGGATAAAAAAATTTATTAGGATAAAAAAAAGTTCTTTTTGGGAATATATTGCATTTTAAACTCAATTATGAGTGATTTGATTGTTGAAAAGGAAGAGAACTACAATAACAACAGCCTTGCTGTTTAAAACTGGCGTAAATCTTGGTTTCTTTCTATCCTTGTTCAGACAGAAAGAAAAGTGCTGGCACGCTGATTTCCCCGAGGAGGGTGGGAGGACTCTTTTGAAACGTCGGTTTTTGCTCACCATTTTAGGGTTGAAGGTAATACACTTGCGTTCTAGGGTCTCCTTTTAGGGGAAAAACAAATGGCTTTTATTGCAAATTTACACCAAAAGTGGTATTTCATAAAATTTATGCGTACCTTATTGGGCCATTTCTCTACCCAACCCCCCCCCCCCTTTCTGGGATGATTTCAAATAGACCCAGACTTCTCTGCTTTCTGTGATTCCTACCACATTTTTCCTTGAAGTTATCACAAATTACACACAAAACTGTTGAACATGTAGGAAACTGAGTTAGCGCGGCAAAAACATTTTGAAGCCATGTTTTCCTAACGTTGATTGTCCCGTTTCAAAGAAATTTTAAGATCTATTGTTCAAATTATTGCCCTTTAAAACTATCCAAATGTTGTTATTTCGTACTTCATAAGTTTATCAAGTAACTAAGAGAAAGATTGAACAAAACTCATGAAAATACTATATTGGGTTTCAAGTGGTTATTATTTCAAACCTTGTTCACAGTTTGTCCCTGTGTAATCTCGTGAACATGAACAGGTGTAGTTACCAACTCCATCCTTGCAGGTTCCTCCATTCTTGCACGGGTTCGGAGAACATTCATCGATATCTGTTAGAAAGTAAGAAGTATTGCTGATAAATGTGCTGTGTTATTTTAAGTTTAAAAAGATATTTACCAAGAATGTTTTATAGAAAAGTTTTAGCGAGAAACTTAACGTCTCTTGATAAACATTGCAAAAGTGTTTAGTATTTTCCGGCACAGCCTGTTCCGATCTAAGAGGTTATTCTTACTATTTTCACAGTTTGTTCCGTTGTATCCCGGTGGGCATGTACAGGTGTAGTTACCAACTCCATCCTTGCAGGTTCCTCCATTCTTGCACGGGTTCGGAGAGCACTCATCGATATCTGTTATAGAAAATGAGAAGTTGAGCTGATAAAAATGCTGTGTTAGTTTAAAATTATAAAAAGATATTTACAAAGAATGTTTTATAGAAATAAAGTTTAAGCGAGAAACTTAACGTCTCTGGATAAATATTGCAAAAGTGTTTGTTCCCATCTAAGGGTTTAGTTCTTACTATTTTGAACCATGATAAGGGTCTTTTGGTACTAACCAGTAGTTATGCTGACACCATCACGCTCTTTGACCTGATAAAGATTTTAGTTAGATTAGCAACAAAACAAATCAGCTGACCTCCTAACTATAATAAATTCTCTCAGGAAACATGGACCTTGTAATCTTAAGAACTTGACAAAATTTCAATTGACTGAGGTTCTGACAGCAGTTTACATCTCCTTTCAGTCCAAAAATATGATACAAGGCCTTAGTTTACGACTACAACAGTCATTTCAGCAAGTATTGTGTCTCTTGCCTTTAGCAGTAGAGACATTGTGCTTGTACAGCTTAACAGTCTTCTCGAGGAAAACTCAAAGGTCTACACTTTTGCACATGTTAAATGAAAACTAAAACTTAATAAGTTAATTTCATAAAACCCTGGGCCCAGTTGTTCAAAGGGCGGTTAGAACTAATCCACGGTTGATTTTTTAACCTACAATCTTTTTCAAACCTTACAGAGACTGGTTTGAGATGTAGTTCTGGAATTGACGAGCTTTTCCGCTGAAAATCTGAACAGTTCACCTAATAACTGCTTGAATTTTGGGTTAACCAAGGGTAAAACTTACCAACATTTGAACATCCAAGCCCTGAAAGATGGCTGTCTAAACGATTATCGATACCTTTTTAAGCTGTTTTTCAAAGGCTAGTTTCTAAGTGTACTTCTAGGGCAAGTTCTATCAGGGTTTTTCTTCACCTAATTTTGCTTAAAACAAACACCGAGGTTTTGATAAACAAAACAAGCCGGAGTTTTTATATTCAAGTGAAAATAACTCTCTATCTAGCCCAACCTGACTGTACAACCATCCCGCCCGCTTCCTCTCCGATTCCGGATGACGCTCCTTTGTTGAGGAACTAATTTCACAAAGATGTTCGGTGTCGCTGATGGCGCCTGTGATCTGATAGTTAAATGATTTACAGCGGAGATCTTTGGCACAGTGGATGTCACACTCTTCACGTCTCTTAACCCTATAAGTAGCCGCCACGTGATCTTCAAGAATTCTATCTGTTTTAAGAGAAAATTCTCAACGTGAGCTAGGTTTTTATGATCTAGTGAAGAATTACCACATCAATAGCCTGCGTAGCTGGCGGCCTTGTCATTGGGACGAAAAATTCAAAACTCCAGCGAGTGCGCGATGAGACATTTTTAGGAGTTTATTGGCTCCCTGCTTGTCAATCAAAATAACGAAACCGAGCACAAGCGATATTCGAAAACACTCCATGACTAACATAGATAAGGGGAAAAATTCTGCTGGGGCTATATTACCCATTGTAAACAGGCCTTGTTCTGTTTTTATCTGATCAGTAGTGACACAGTATTTCACCTATAGCAACTAGTTTAAATTTCGGATTGTGACAACGTTCAGTGTTTAGGAGAAGCGATTCCATAGGCATCGTGACTCTGGCCTCAAATTTGTTGTTTGTCTGAAGCTTGGGTCCAAGTCACGTTTTGAGAGCAAAAACACGACTCGATCATAGATCTGGTTATTTGCTTTGAGATACAAGGAAATGTGAAAATTGAATAAAATCTTAAAAATTCTAGAAAATATGAAAATAGAAAGTCAGCCAAAACAATCTCGTTTTAAAATATGAAAACGTGTTCAGCAAACTCTCACCATGAGTGAAAGCGAAAACCGCAATCGGTCGACATTGTCCTTCCACTCCGTCACGAGCTAACAACCCAGCCAGGTACACGAGAAAGTGGAGGAAAAAATAAACCGCCATGGTACAGCTGGGTCTGTTGGAGAAACGATAAGGAAATTATTTACCTTTATAACTTTAGTTAGTCAAAATAAATGGAAAAGTCAACAAGATGCTCTTAGATAGCTTAAATCCGGTTGCCTTTTGATGAACAGTGTCGTTTTGAATTAGTGGGTTTGATATTAACATATCCAAACACTCCAGTTTCCGAACCCATTAGAAGAAAATGACAACATACATGAACTTCCTTTCCCAAAAATATGCAACGCAAAAATTGAAATTGAAATTAAAATTTCTCCGCTATGTTTTTGTTGATAGTTGAAATAACAATGCGTCGAGGTGGTTATATCTCTCTTTTCTGTTAAAAAGTTTTAATAATAAATAGTTTTAGACGCAAATGTTTTTTAAAACTAGGAATACGTTAGTGTGTTCAAACAAACGAGGCAAAACACTGCACCTGTTTTGTTGGCAACTCAGAAATGTAGTTGATCGATTTTTTGTATAAAGAAAATGAAATTGCCATAATTTCATAATAGTTAACACAGTTTGTGTATAAGAACATATAGTAGCATCGCCCAGTGGATAAAAATCAAAAAGAAAAATTTTGAATTTCTTGATATTTTTGTGCCTGACAATCAAGTTTTTTACACCGGGCAGTGTTCAGTTTCGCCTTTCTTGGAAAGGCAAGCAGTTCACTCGAAAAATTCCCTCAATTTTAATGGTGAGATATGAACTCGGTATTTCGCTAGCGCTTTCCAACTCCTCGACAAACGTGTTTGTAATGGTTTGTTTGTTTAACAGCCGAAACGCGTTGCAAACTCTTTAAGTACCAGAATAATCTAAATCGACGAACCTTCGTTTTTTTTCTTTTTTCGCTATGTTTTTGAAAAAATTAGAAAAAGGATAAACGCTTTTTAAACGGCATATTAAAACCTCACCACAACAAATACCTCAGCCAATGTTTTTTAAGTATTCTAAAAAATAGAAAAATAACGTGTTTTAATTTATTTCTGGTCGTGAGGCTCCAAGCTTGGAGCCATGAGATCAGAGTCGATTCTGCTTCACACTATCTTAATTATTTTTACACGACTGGAAAGAGTGAAAAGCTGTTTCTAACACTTTGCAATTGAAAAAATCTTTTATAAACAAATTTTTTGTTATATCCAGACTTTAATACAAGTTGAATATTGGCCAAATATAGAAACGTTAACTAAAGCCAGTTCCGTGACTTGCCAGTTGGTTCTTAATCAGTTGAACAATTTTAGAATTAAAACTTCTCAAAACTGACAAATTATGCAAAAGATCGTCTTCAAATAGCAAACAAGACAAGGTTTTGCGGCGGGAATGTTTATTTCCTTCCACGATTTTTCAGATCGGACAAATGCGACAAAGGTTGAGGCTCATAGTCGTACAGTTAATCTCGCTATACCGAAGAAGCGCTTCATAAATCTTTGCTGAAATAGATTTTGTAAATAAACTTTGAAAACACACGTAGTATGTAGCAGCTGAACCGTATACATCTCTTTGTAAAGCGATTGCGACAAGCTAAATTTCTTAGAGCCGATGAAATTCAAAAAATCTTATGAACCACAAAAAAGCCTGCTTTATAATCAAAACGTAAATTTTTACAACACTCATTTAATAAATTTTTGTAAGTTTTCTTGACCCGTTTTGGTGGCTTTAAAAAGTGGATTTATTTTTGAAAAAGCGATTGCGACAGACAAGACTTCTTTGAAGCAGATAAATCGAGTTTTGTCTCCATACTGAAAAGCACGGCAAGTGGCGTTTTATTTGCAACAAGAAAACGAAGTTGTAAAAGTAGGCTAAATGTCAGCATAACTTAGGTTAAAAAGCACTAAAGAATCAGTTTCTACAAGGCTTTCCTCGCCTCGATCTCTCAGCAGAAATGAAAAAGATCGATCAAAGCAAAGTCAAGCTGCCATGCTGTCAATTTAATTTAAAAAAAGTATTGCACAAGAACTCCTGTTTTAGACAAAGTAAAAGAAAGAGATAAAAAAGATGACAAACGAAAACAAAGTTTAAACCTTTAAGACCTGCTCTTCCACAGACAACCCAGTAACAGATGGGCCTTATTCACCGTCAAAGTTGCACAAAAACTGCAGTCCAGTGATTTTACAGACTGCCACTTGCTATTCTAGCTTAGAACTGGCATAAACTAGCATGCCTCAGAAGATGTAGTCAGTTAACACAAATATCGATGGAGGGTGTCTAGCAACTGCGTTCGGGAAGTACAACATACGAGGAAAAAGAACGTTTCACCGTATTATTAAGGATATAAACTTCAGAATCCTGCTATAGCTAGACATAATTTCTGTGAAGAATCTTCAATGATTTTATTGGAAAGCCTCAGATTTTTACCCTTAAGTTTTCTTTAAGGCAGGCTCAAAGATACCTGGTCACACGAATTGACGCACGCGCCCCTGTACGGACCCGAATTGCAACCGTTTAGAGAGATAAAGATCTAGAATGTGAACACTCACCTGTAAAGTTGCGTGGAGATAAACAACTTTTAGAATAATTTGGTTTTGATCCTTCAAGTTTCTTTATCGGCACAGTAACATGCACTAACGCACCGTGTGCTTACGATTAGTTGGGATGTATTGTAAAAGGCCAACCTATTCGTCAATGTTAATACAATGTCGTTTTGAAACTCATAATACGTCTAGGCATACCTGTCAATTTGGTCAATGAATAATTGTATTTTAATCTTGTTAGTAAAATGTCAAACCATCTGCTGTAGCTGAGCTATTCTCGGATGAACACAACTAGCAGTTCATCTACACTACTGCTTTAAGGGCTGAGTTGCTTTTGTCATGGAAACATTATCGTCAACTCAACCATATATTTTTTTGAAACTGGTGTTTCGTTTTTTTTTTCTCAAGAGAGATCATACTGATGTGTTCAAGCAACCACAGAAGATATTAGATAAATTAAGAGTCTATAATTTGGGTAATTTCTTCTGGGAATAGGAGAAAACGGAATAAGAATAGGGTTGAGCTATATAATAATTGACTTTATACTGGTAAAAACCTTGCATCGAATCCAGAAAACGTTTGTTTGCTTCTACAGGTTTTGTTTGTTTGGCCGACGCTCATTGTTCTTAAATATTTTGGCGATTTGAGCCTCAAGTTGTTCTTAAACTGTTGTTGTTGCTACGTGTGGTTTAATTTGAATTAAAACTAAGCCTAATTATAAGGTAAGGACAGTCAGGACGAGTACCTGTGTACAACATATAATCTGAGGCAATCACAGTGATTAAAGTGTACATGAAGTGGAAAATTGTATTAATTCAGTGGAAAGACCTTGGTAAATGAGGAATAGCGGTGAAAAAATTTTATCAGAATCTTTCATGGTTCTCGAGATATTACCCTTTAAAGTTTTCAACTGATGGCTCAGGGACGGACACAGGGGGGGGGGAGGCGTGGATTGGATGAATTTCCACCCCTTCCCCCTTACTTACCCTACCGAAAGAAAAATACAACAAATTAAAAAGATAAAATTTAAAGAGAGTTTGTCAGTGAGCGTCGACAAAACAGGCAAAACATTTGCAAGTTTACAGAGAAAGCAACGACTTTAGGGCCCGCAAAGTATGTGCGCAAAAAATACGTACAAAAAGGAAAGAAAGGCACCCAACACTCACTTTTACAATGGCATTAGCGCTGGAATCGACGTGACATCCACCCCCCTTTAGAATCCTGTACCCGCCCCTTGTAGCGTCACATCACGAGCGGTTCCGACACATTTGTGTTTTCTTTAAAAATCTGCTGCCAATCCATAACATTTGGATGCATTTAAGCCAAAGTTGGGCTCCTGTTTTTTCTTGAGGTGGAAATATTACCAGTGCAGGTTTTGCTGAGTCTTTTCCAAAGTATATACAGAGGATTTTAGCTAGTTTTTGCATAGAAAAGCTCTGCCTGTTACCGCTTCCCCAAAGCTAAGTTTTGATCCATCCTCAGAAAAGATCCACTTTTTTAGCACAGATCGGCTTAAAATTTGCCGGAACCGAGTTTTGCTAAGAGTCTAAGATTAGCAGGAAGCGAGAAGATTTCGGAAAGTTAAAAGGAATTTTATCTGTTGTTGTTTAGAAAAGCAATGAAGATGAGAGAGAATCGACCAAGACCTAGCTGTTTTCGAAAAACTTACAAAAACTACGAAAGAATTTTAACTGATTTTTGCATGTAAGAGTTGAAGAAAGTTCTTCCTGTTACCCATCATCCCCCCCCCCCCCCTCCGTCTTAAGTTTCGTTCCTCAACCTTTTTAACAAAAATCGGCTAAAATGCTTTGTACCTTTTACAATTTTGGCCAAATTTTGCCTTAACAGGTCAAGACTAGTCAGAAAGATTAAAAAACTTGATGATTTTTGATAGTTAAAAAGAATTTTAACTGATTTTAATCTGCAAAAAAAAGAAATTGAAAAACGGCAAGATTCGACCAAAAACAATAGCTGATTTCGGAAATTTTCAAAAAGTTATTCCTTATAGAATAGATTAGAGAGAACCGACTAGATACGTGTGAAACGTCTGTTTATTGCTTATTTTGCCATTCATCTTTGCAATGTTTCCCAGCCCGCTGGGTTGTTTTAGATCATGAACCGCCGTTTTACTTCTTAGCAAATCGCGAACGTTATTATGCGTTCTTTTTGGCGGGCGATCGTTAGAACAGTTTGTTTTGTAGCCAATCTCGCGTGTTTGAAACAAGAGAAAAAGCGTGAAAACAACATACAAATTCAAGTGAGGCCTTACCACTGGAACAGGGTATGAATCCAAGAGTCGCTGATCTACAGCATTAACAAGGAACTCCCTAAACCCACACAAAGGAAAGAGGGAAAATCTCTGACCTCGCTGGGATTCGAACCCACGACCTACGAAACAGATCGTTTAACCCTTCTGAGAAGAATGGGTGGGGTAGGGCAGGAGGCAAAAAGGGCTGGTGTAGGGTAGAAGAGAAGGGGTGGGGTGAGATAGAAGGTAAGGGGAGCTGGCTTAGGGTAGATCAGAAAAAGGGTAGAAAAGAAGTGAGGAGTGCCGGGGTAAGGTAGAAGAGAAAGAGGGTTGGGGTAGGGCAGAAGGTAAGGAGAGCTGGCGTAGAGTATAACAGAAAAGGAGTAGAACAGAAGGAGGGGTGGGTAGGGTAGATGAGAATTGAGGACGGCCAGGGTAAAGTAGCAGAGAATGAGGGTTAGGGTAGGGCAGAAGGTAAGGAAGGCTGGCATAGGGTATAAGAAGAGGGGTAGAACACAAGAAGGGGTGGATATAAGGTAGATAGGGTAGAAGTTATCGCGAACTGGTACTCGCGGGATTATTAAACGCACATTTTTTGTCAAAGTAACAATAAACCAGTACTCTGCTATAACAGTTTTCTTCCATCCTTTAATTATGATCTTATTTCAATTCTGCTTATCTTTTCTTTTAAACCTAAAAACATGCGAACTATTTTTTTCTATTCTTATCTCTTTTTAACCGATATCAACGAAACATCGTCTGAAGACTGACAACTCTTGACGATGGGAGGAAACACGAAGGTCGATCTAAATATGGTCATGAAAGGTAACCAGGCCTTTTAGTAGGAACGAGGCGAAATGTGACTGAGAATGAGAGTTAAGAAGAACAATAAAACTTAGGGGCACTTCGAAGGTGAAAACAGTTTTTATCAATGCAGAATCACCGTTCTATTCTACTTGCTAAAAACGTTTGATCCCCGTGTTCAGATATGACTGGACGGGTATATTTAGTTTTAACAGCTAACAAAGGTTTTATCTTTGCAAGCTTTTAATCACCGTGCAAGCGTTCGGTCCTAACATCAACAGACCTCAAACCTTCCATCCGTACACGTCAACTCTGAGGGCTGGGAGAGCCACATATGCTGTAGGAATGAACCTGATGTAACGAGCTTTAGCTGGCCTGGGGAGAGGGTTCTTCACCACTGTTGTATCATTCTTGTTTCCATCGAAAACCTAAAAACAGTTGTGTACCGATTTTAAAGGAGTCAATTATACAGGCCTTAAATGAGTTAAAACACGGAAAACTAACTCCAATATATTTCTTACAGTGGTATAAACTAAACATAGAAAGCTCGTGAACAATGGATTGGTGTTCAAATCACATCAAAAGAATTACAGCCAGCAGGAGAAGGAGTGACGAACAGGGACTCAATCCCGGTCCTTTTTCCCACTTCGAACAAGTAACATAGTAAAACTATCTCGTCACAATGGCCGTAGTACAGGTTTCACTCAATATGATTCAATTAGTGCTTGTTTTTATCGAACGCCTTCAAAGATTTGCGCACCAATGGAATGGAAGTGAAATACACATGTCTAAATGGAACAAACACTAACTCCAAGAAAAGTGTTTAC
>JAOBAT010005337.1:0-10671 GCA_026413305.1 Hydrozoanthus tunicans
TCATTATCAGTTTCAGGATGTTATTAATTACGAAAAAAGGGATGTTGTAGCTGGAAACTTAACATAGTCATTTGTGGTTGATGGTCATATGAAGTTTTCGAAGGGGATTTTCTTTGGCTGAATCCCGGTCATTATCAGTTTCAGGATGTTATTAATTACGAAAAAAGGGATATGAGAATGTATGTTGTAGCTGGAAACTTAACATAGTCTTTTATGGTTGATGGTCATATGAAGTTTTCGAAGGGGATTTTCTTTGGCTGAATCCCGGTCATTATCAGTTTCAGGATGTTATTAATTACGAAAAAAGGGATATGAGAATGTATGTTGTAGCTGGAAACTTAACATAGTCTTTTATGGTTGATGGTCATATGAAATTTTCGAAGGGGATCTTCTTTGGCTGAATCCCGGTCCTTTCAAATTTCATTACCTTGGTTGATGATTAGTGAGGACGAGGCTTGTAACCAAGGACATACCGCATGTGTTTTTGAAAGACCCATCATGCATCGGGAGTGTTTTGTTAACATGGTTTTTAGTTCCACTACTAATATAGCTGTCTCATTGATCATTTCATTAACCAGAAAACTAAACTCAGTCAACCACTCTTTGAAATATATCAGCACCATCATTAGTATAACAATTACTTTGTTTTATTACAAATGAACTTTGTTTTTCAATATTTTTTGTTGGATTACACGGTTTGTTTGTTTTTCTCTATCAATGTATAGTTGGGTCAAGTTTAACAAAGATCCAGTGTGTTTTGGTGCAAAAAACAACAATTTCGGATCATTTGTCATCCCTAAAGACTACAATTTAACCGAAATGTCCACCTGTCAGGAAATGTCACCTGCAATAAGTGGAAAAAATCGTCCTGGAGTAACTGGGGATGTGGAGACTACTCTAAAGAAGATTTGAATGTGGTTATAAGTAGCTCCACCTTAGGATTTCTTCTCCCAAGCACTCTCGATCCGGATTTCAGTTGGATCAGCGACGTTTTACAAAAAGGTGCATGGTACAGGCTGAAAGGGTTTAACTCGCGATCTAAAACTCTTGAGATGCAGCTCAAACCGTCGCCAAAACTCTTCCTAAAAGGCCATAAGTTACAAATCAGTTATGGCGAGGATTTAAGAGACTGGGACGAATATGATAATGCAGGCCACGTCTGTGTGGACGTCTATGGTCGTGCTTTTTCAGTCAATAAAAGGTAAAATTCAACAATTATTCCCTGAAGTCGAGGTTACTATTGGTTGAGGAATCACCGATCGAGCCGCGAAGCGGAGTGATTAAGTATCTTTCATTAGTCACCGACATTTAAGGGGATAATTGTTTTAGTTAGCCGAACAGGTCCATTCTTTAGTTGTTGTTTAGGAGGGTTTCTTCCTCGTTTGTTTCCATGATTTAAGATAGATAGATTGAGATGGTTTATTTCAAATTAAGAATGGCAGCCAAGGGGCTGAAATACACTTAACTTTAACAATTCAATAACTAAAATGTTCATAAATTCGGCTACGTAAAAGGTGCTAGTTTGTAGTTAAATATGAGAATGTATTAACAAAAAAAAAATTAAATGGCTTCTAATAATATAAAAATATTTTGAAATTCTAACTACTTAATTTAAAATTGAATTGTAAATTGTAAAACTATTTTGATTTCTCTTTGTTTTGGCCCCTCTCTTTGGAAAAAAATGCTCTGGTCGATTCTGTTACGCTAATTTAAAATTGAGAATTATAATTTCAAAAAACTGTTCTGATTTCTCTTTGTTTTTACCCTTCTGTTTGAGAAGGAACGGTTTGTTCTCAAGTTATAAACCACACTTCGTTTCTCTGGTAACAGATCATGAAGTTTGTGAGAACTATTGGATATAATTTCGTTAAACAACCGCTTGGTTAGATCATTGCGTCTCTCATAAAATGTCTCTAAGCCCGCATCCTTGCATAGTTAAATCCTGGACCGAAAATAATTCCCATGGCTCGCCTTTGTAGTCTCATCCCCCGAAACGAAGGCAAATCGCACGACACGCTATTGTTTTCATTTCACGGCTGCGTGGCTACGGAGTATAGCAATAACGATTAGTTATTCACTGAGGTGGAGGTAGAATAATTAGCAATTATTCCCCGAAGTGGGTTGACTAGTGATGGATATCTGCCGAGACGCGGGAAATACTAGTCAAACCCTGTTCGGGGGATAATTGCTTATTATTTTACATCAAACAAAAAGTTGTTTTGTCCCGAAATTTGAAGAAGTACAACGATTTAAGTGGGCGCGGGTTTTTTTACTTGCAATTGAAAATTTTAGAAACGAGTGGCAGCCTGGGCCGAGTGGTGCTTCGCAAAGGCTTCTGGGATCGTAACAGGGGACGCGAGAGTCGAGTTTGTGGTAGTGAGGTGTAGCTTTTGATCGAGATCATGAAATACATCTGCTGTTTTCCTGGCTGTAACAACAGTCATCGAAATAATTCTGCTGATTTGGAATTTTACTGTTAACTAATAAAGGACCAGGATTACAAAAATTATGAGGTTCGGTTGAAAAGCGAGAGCTTGAAAACACATTATTCGAACACACGCATCTGCTTGGGGCATGTATTCAAACCCAAAACGAAACGTGCGGTGAAACAATCGTAACGAGCAAAATGAAACGAGCAAAACGATAACATGCAACCACAGGAGAAAAACTGTTGTAACGGTCGAGTATAACAAAACGAGTAAAACAACAACAACAAAACGTTTGTTTGTTTTCACCTATTTTGCTTTTTCTTCATTTCTCTTTTTTACTTTCATTGTAAACATTCTGCACAAACATACTACAAACATTTTTTCATCCCGCTTATATAAGTATAAACAAATGTTGAAAAGTATATGACTGTCACTGATTTTAGTGCATCCCTGTGCTCTGCACAATATTTAAACAACGAGCATAATAATTGTAAACTAGACGCCTGTGATGGCGTTTACTCGGGCTAAGCTTAAACTTGGAACCTCAGAAATGTAAACGATCTATAATGCGTGTTTTAACTTTGTCATAGTTCGAAATGGGATTTTGAGCTGCTAAATATTTTCATTCAGCTTCTAGTTCACACTCAAAATTCTTTAAACAAAATTCCTAGTGAGTGTTCCTAGCTGCGAAAGTACATGCGGACTGAAGTTCATTTTTTTGAACGGGCCTTGTTGTGTTGTTTTCAGTCTTGAAACATTTGCATATGGCGCACCGCTGACCGACCCGCAGGCTTACACGTTTGTCGACACGTCGATAGACTGATAGATTGATAGATAGATTGATAGATAGGCTTCGCAGGTAGCCCGAGTAAAAACGGTAGAACGTTGATTACAAATTAAGAGACTGTCGTTGCTGTTGTTGTCTATACCTGAACTCCTCGTGTTTCTTATTACCTCAAAAGGTCTCGCTAGATATACATGTATTTACTCGTTTCCGACAGCTGGCATTAGGGTCTTAAAACATGTTAAACTGGTTTTGTTTCTAAAAATGGAAAAGTTCAAAAATGCTCATTAAATTTTTGTTTCTGTTGTTATTTAGCTGGGTTCCGCCGTGTACTGAAAATTATCCTTAGAAGACGAAAGGGAGTATCGCATGCCGAAGCCTGGATAGCATAAAATGTAAAAGTTATGACAAATAAACATTGTCTGAAAAAAATGCGTAATTTTGTAACTTTATTTACCGATACCCTTGCTGAGTGAAGAATAATGGCTGAGAGCAACGGCTTAACGTGGTGTGTCGTAAGAAGGTCCCCTCGGCATGGCCTGGGATCGAACCCGGGGACTCACGCTGACAGTCAGAGATCTTACCGGCTGAGTCCCGGGGGGGGGGAGGTACTCCGGGGTCAAAAGGGTAGGGATGACCGTCAGAAAAGTCCCTAAAATATCATCTGGAAATTAGAAACATAAGCAAACGTGTTTGATTTTTGCACTAAAAGTGGAAACAGAAAACCATTTACAATGCTGGAAACTTTTCGTTAGTGCAAGCACGATGATTTTCCCAAAGATAGTTTCAAAACGCGATTGCGATCTTGGCTACCTATTGTTAACTACCTTTAAATAGTGAAAAAGTTCGTTTTGTTTCCATGTTGACATCATAATCGTTTAGTTAGTGGCTTACTTGAAATCGGCTTATTACAGCTCACTGAAGTTGTTGGCAAGTCGCTCAAAAATAAATTGTTGCTCAAACCCGTTGTAAACTGAGAAATGAAAGATTAACTGCCCCCGATTAAGAGAAAAACGGATACAATGCGGTAATTTCCTTTATTCATTCTGTTTAACAATATAAATAAATAAATAAATATGCAAGTAGTTGTTGTTCAACCGAATAGCGGCGGCGTCAGTCGAAACACGGTTTTTACCCTTCAGTGTCCGTTATTGTTTTCCTTTTATAAATTTAAAATTTTGCGCATTACATTTACAATGAATAACTTTATCTAAACTAGAATGTCTGTTAGCTAAAATACTTTATGACCTGCCACTTACAGTGACAGAGCCAAGACGGCTTACCGACCAGTTTTGAAATTTACAACTGCCTGTTTGGGTTGCGTTTACAAGTCAACTCAACAAAAGAACGGTCGACGGCCTTCCCATGTTTCTGGAAACTTTTGTTAACTGTTTACAGTTGCTGAAATGGCGTTTACTGTAGCAACTCTTTTAAACAACTTGACAATGTTGGCTGTAATTTCATAACACTGACGAACCGCCTCCCTGGATCGTACGCCCCAACCCCCTCCCCTTGTTATTGGTTGGCTCAATCACTCGGCGGCGATTATCGACGATCTATGAAACGATTCGTCAGTGAGACCTCGGACTCGCTTGGTAGAACAGAAAAAAGCCACCTGTTTTGGGGTTGTGGGAGAAAGCATTTGAATGGTTTTCGATTCCGATCAGAGGACATATCATTTAGTTTAACGTCTTAGAATTTTAAGTGATAAATACTTTCTTTTAATAAGTTTTTCGATAACTTTTAGGTGCAAATGTTAAAGAAACCTCAACTCTTGTCGGAGCATTGAAGTTTTCACTTAAGAATAATAATAACTGATAACCAGCCTCCTTTACAGACCAATAGAGTCCCCCGCGAGGATTCCAAGAAAATTTAGAACAAATAAAGTGTGGTTCAAATAGGCAGTTACTGCTTTAATAACATAGCAGACAAACTATAGGCGGAATTCGGCCCTCGATTTTATCTGTAATTGCCCTCCGTTTGAAACTTCAAACGGGCAATAACAAATTTTCCATGGCAACTAGTTCATCACGCGAGCAAAAATCAAGATGGCGTGTTTACAAAACCAATTTTCGCGCGAGCGAAGTCTTGAAAAAGATAAAAAAGGAAAGTACTTAATAATTTGTCTGCTGTATTATTAATAAATATAATAATCGCTAGGCTTTCTCAAAGGGTCACTTTGTAGCTGGCATTCTGTAATCTGGCGGTAGGACGGGCTCTCATCTAGTGGTCACTTTGCAGAAGGCATTCTGTAGTCAGGCGGAAGGACGGGCGAAGAAGCCACCGCGTCGCCGGTCTCGAAGGTCCAGATGATGGCGCCATCTTGTCCGTCCAATGCATACACAGTTTTGTCGTTACTAGAAGCATACACCACGTTGTTGCGTCCGACTGCTACCGATGACGACACGTAGTCACGCGTTGCAGGAGCCCACAACACTGAGCCATCTGTTTGATTCAAGGCGAGTATGCGGCCATCCCCTGACCCGATGAACAACTGGAGGGACATGTAATACTTAGTATTATTGTTTTGAACTGTACTTGGAAGGATATTGTTTTTCTCTTTTCCGAAATCAATAAAGCATGTAACTGAGTTAGGCCTGATTAGGTGTAATTTTAAAACGTAATAAAACGACAATTTGATCAGTGATAAAACATTAAAAATTAAAAAAAACAAGTGGTCATTTATAATGATACATTATTTCAAGTGACTGTGCGATAAGTCTGTGTATTAGCCTAATTTATGACCTTGTTTGCTCTATGAGTTCCAACAGCTCAGTAGCAGAGCGTCCGACTGGTATACGGAAGGTCCTGGGTTCGATTTCCATCAGGAACTCGGTTTTTTCCGCGTTCTGTCTCCCACGATTTCTGAACTATTCAAAAGTTAGTACAATGATTTTAACAACAACGACAGTGACAATTACTTTGGTCGACTATGACTGTGACAATAACAGTGGCAACAACAGGGATAGTAAGATAGAGAGAGAGACAGAGAATATAACAATTTTGACATACG
The DNA here is from genome assembly GCA_026413305.1 of Hydrozoanthus tunicans. Taxonomy (NCBI): domain Eukaryota; kingdom Metazoa; phylum Cnidaria; class Anthozoa; order Zoantharia; family Hydrozoanthidae; genus Hydrozoanthus; species Hydrozoanthus tunicans. The sequence goes on from JAOBAT010005337.1 coordinate 6,227, forward strand.
CCGCCAAATTTACGAGAAATGGCCGTCACATGATTAAACCTGGGGACAAGCACCAAAGCGAGGCATTTAAAGACAATCGAACTCGGGAGCAAAAAAACCGAAGCAATCGAATTAACTCAAAAGTTAGGTTCTATAATACCCAAAGCCTTCTTCCCCACAAACTGATCTTAAAGAATTCGGCTTCCAAACAGTTTAGGTTCTTTTCTCAAACAGCTTACCCTTCCATCCTCCGTGAGGACTGGGGACGAAACAACCTCTCCACCTGCATCTGCACTCCACCTGAGTCTGCCCGCCATAGGGCCAGCGGCAGTATTAATTGCAATGACTTTGTCCTGGACAAGACCAACAAAGAGCGTCCCGTCGTCTCTGTTTATAACTGGTGAAGACTCTATCTCCGATCCACTGTCGTAAGACCAAACTAATTTCCCTAAAAAAATAAGAATAAATTATCTGTTGAAAACAAAGACCAGGAGCACACAAGAATCAAACAACGGCTATAGTCAGGCGGTTTCCACGGGGAAGACGCAAAATAAAAAGCAAAAATACGAAAGTGAATACTGGCTGTTCATAACACATACAGTTAGGGTTGGCGCAGTGGTAAGATCTCTGTCTCCCAATCCTGAGGTCCCCGGTTCGATCCCCGGCCTGGTCAAGGTTTGAATATTTTGGCGACCTTCTTTCCCAATAAAGGCCACTCAGCTTTCCATCCTTCCGGGGTCAGTAAAATGAGTATCAACATACATGGACCGCTTTGAAGCGGCTGCCTGAGGTGCCTATATATGCTTCCGGTCCGCTTGGGGTAAACTGATCATTGTAAAGCGCCTTTGAGCATTAATAAGGAAAATGCGCTATGTTTACCTCTTTTTATAGTTGAACCCGATACAAAATCCAAAATTTCCACAAGGTCTAATCTTAGATACAAAATGAGTTAACTCAAACCCCTGATAACTCAAACTGTTTTTCGTTTCCCATCGGAGTTCGAATTAACCGGGTTGTACTGTAAACCTCAGACTATTGTGCGAGCACAAAACAAAGATCACCATACCTGTTTTCGATTCCAGTGCGTAAACATGGTGATCAAGCGAGCAAAAGAAAACATTTTTTCTATCGTAACTAAGAACAGGACGCGAGTAGATCTTGCCAGCCTGATCAAAACTCCATACAATTTCTCCAGTTGTCAGGTTTAACGCGAAAGCCCTCGGCGCCTTATCTGCTGCGCTCCCGGTGAACAATACCCCCGTCTGTTCATCAATGGCTGCAGAGGCCCAAATGGGGCCTTCTAGGTAGTTTGACCACAACATGGATCCGTTAGTCGAGTGGAGCGCAGAAAAGCGTCCATTTTGCGCACCCACAAATAAGGTTCCGTCCTTGCTTACGACAGGTGCGGCAAAAATAGATCCTCCTACGAAAGGAACAAAAACTGAGTTTGATCTTAATACCCACACGATCATCTGTTTTGAACTCTTTTTCAGACGAATATCTTCTCTTGTTTATTGGAGGAAATAACAATTCTAGGAGTACCAAAGGCATACAATCAAACAAAAGGGAATCTGACGTTTTTCTCTTTTGAAAAACTTGTAAAAAAATTAAATTCCGCAAACAAAGCTCCATTTTTGTGCTTGACCAAACATTTTCCTCTCTTAACCTTTCCCTGAGCTAATTCTACCGAGCAAACTGGTAACGAATCTAAAACTGCTGTTTTTGCTGATCTAATAATAGAGCATGTTACATTTATTCTGCGAAGTCCTGAGATAGGTTTTGGCACTGAGGCGAGCGTTGAACTTAAATCGATCGAAGCTGTCAATTTCACCTTGTTAACGTAAATAAGTGTTGTCTTGTGCTAACCAGGTTCTCATGTCAACTATGCCTCGAACTCAAGCAAAACCTTGTTAAACTTTTATCTTCAACCAAAGAAAAATCTTGGTTACATTTTGCCTCAACTACAAGAAAGAGCTTTGTTACTTTTTTCCTCGATCCAAAGAAAAAGCTTGATTACCTTTTGGTTCGACACCAAGGAAAAGCTTGGTTTCCTTTACACCAAGAAAAAGCTTGGTTACTTTTTGCCTCGACCCCATGAAAAATCTTGGTTACCATTGGCGTGAACCTAAGCAAAATCCGGAGATCAACTGGAAAACGGGTTCATAAAGAAACCTCAAAATACCTGCGTCAAACGACCACTTCAATTTTCCATCACTTGCTTGTAATGCATACAGGTTGCCATCATTAGACCCAAAATAGATGCTCTGTCCATCATGGCTGATAGATGCAGTCGACTGAACTTTGCCACCAGTTTTGAATTTCCACTCCACTTTCCCTTTACTCCTTGAGAGTGAGTACATGTGATGATCATCGGAGCCAACAAACACTACCGGGCCTGACTCTGACTGAGCATCGTCCAGCTCATATTTATCTGAAAGGAGTTTGAGAGAAGAAATCCCAATGTCAGACCAGAAGTGAGAAACGAAAACAAAAGCTATGACAATTACAATGATTATCAACTTCTGAGAGGTAAAACATGCTGTAAGTTAGCAAAGGCAAGTGAATGAGAAACCGAGAAAGAAAACAACCAAAACTGCCCCGAGCGGGAATCGAGCCCACGACACCCTGAACCACGTCGCAGGTGTTCTAGCCACTGGGCTACCAAGGCAACTACAGCAGCAAAGTGAGAACAAACCAACTCAAGATAATTCAAATCCAAGCCCCCTCACACTTGCCCACTTTCCTCCCGGAAACTTGGATTACTCTTTGACGTCATCGCACTACTTGAGCCAGCGTTTCAATGATATGATGATGATTATGACGATGGTCATGGTGATGATGATTATGATGATGATGATCATGATGGTGATTATGATGATGACGGTGATGATACTGATTATGATGTTGATGAAATTGATGATGGTGACTATGATGATGGTGAAGATGATAATGACAAAGGTTATGATGGTAGTTTGAAAGATAAAACATAAAACACCCCCATGGTAAACTACACTTAGATGAGTCTCGTACACACTCAGGGAAAAAGTTGCAGTAAGGGGCAGGGCCATATGGCAGCACTAAGTCACTGTGCCTTGAGAACTACACTGCAGTTCAGCAAAACCATTTTCATTCATTTTCATGTTTACTGTAGCCCAAAGTAGCTTGAACAAACCCAACGAACAATGTAAAAACACATTACAAAACCAACCGGTTAACTTTTTAGAGAATTTTATCTTTGACTTAGCTCAAAGCTTGTATCTAAATTAGAATGAAACTGATTGGAGCTGATCAACAGATCTTTCCATTAAGTCTTGTTCATTCTTGTGAGATAAGCACTAGCACTAGTATAAGGAACCAATGTTCACACACGTGAAATAAGCACAAGAAAATGAAAAAACGCATAGGCAAGTTGGACCGGTGACGACATGCTCATGCTTGTTTCACGGATGTTTACACTGGTGAAAAAAACGAAATAAGCACGAGCACAAGAGAAAGAAAAATGTTTCTTTGCTTGTTTCACGCATGGAATTTTTTGTTCTTGTGCTTGTGCTTATCAAACATGTGTGAACCAGTCTTAAAGCTTTGTTCAGAAACGTCATACTAATGGCTGACCGTACTAAAAGGCGGTTGCACTAAGTGTACTTATGGGGTGATCTTACTAACGAGTTTGCCGTAACAATCAGGTGTGTTAGAAGAAGGGGCTTTTAATGTGCCTATACATTTTGCAAGGTTAGTTCTAGGAGCCAGCCACAGCAAAAGTACAAATCTTAATCCAGATTCATGTTTTCACTTTTAAATAATGAGAATAAAGAACAAGGCTAAGATAAAGAAATTATTTTGTTTATAACGTATGCAGACTGTATGCAGAAACAAAAATCAATCATCAATTTATAGGCAATAGAAAAGCCAGCACAATAGCAGAATTCAGAACAGTTGTTAGATCATTTCCAGGTTCTGGCTAATTGTGTGAACAAATTTCACTGTCTAACTTAAATGCTTTTTATTAGGCAACAGAATCCTGCGCTAAATGTTAAAAGGTACTCTAATTCTGCAAAAGTTTTTATTTAAGTCAGTTTTTTTTTTCTCTCAAGACTATTTTGATAATTTTTTTGTTTAGCCAGTGCTTTAATCAGTTTATCTTGTATGCTAATTTTTACAATGCAAATTTCATCTCTCTTTTGTGTTAATTAAGCTCTTTGAACTTTTTTTTGTCCGACTTCTCTTAATCATTGCAATAAAAGTTTTTGACATTGATTTTTGGCATCAAAATGCTTCAGCGATAACAAAAAGTTTACCGCGCTGACGGTAAAGTTATTGCAACAATCAGCTTCTTGCTAGAAAAAATCCATCTAATCTTTCACAAGTTTTAAAATGCACAGCTTTTGTCAGCTTTCGCTTTGTATTCTCGTAGCAGAATGAGGGTTGAAAGGGTCTGCGGATCGGCGGATCATGTACCTCCTTTCACC
>JAOBAT010005348.1:8156-22928 GCA_026413305.1 Hydrozoanthus tunicans
CTTTCAAAACACTGCCACACGTGCCTTTGAGAACATTGCTACTTGAGCCTGTGAGAACACCTGGCACGCGTGCCTTTAAGAATATTGCTACTTGAGCTTTTGAGAACACCTGCTACTCGTGCCTTTCAGAACACTGCCACGCATGCCTTTCAGAACATTGCTACTTGAGCCTATGAGAACCCCTGGCACGCGTGCCTTTCAAAACACTGCCACACGTGCCTTTGAGAACATTGCTACTTGAGCCTGTGAGAACACCTGGCACGCGTGCCTTTCAGAACATTGCTACTTGGGCCTTAGAGAACACTGCAAGATTAGTATCAACAGCACTTAGTAGATTATTATACTTTACAACTCACTCTAATTCATCTGCCCTGTTCAGTTTCCTTTTCTTCATTATGGAAGATGCAGACTGGGGCAAGTAAAGTTGTAACTGGCCCACAATAAAGGTGAACAAATCTGGAGACTGAAGAAACACAAAATTTTAGTGTATGTCTTAGAGTCCAATACATAAATCAAGATTGAAGCTTTACTCTGATATCAAACACATAACACTGGCCTATAGTTTTGGCTCGTACGTTCTACGAAGGAGAAAGCACACTATTGAGGCGAGACAGTGTCGCGTGAAAGTAGTCACGCGGTGTCGAATGTTTTGGCGCGTTTTAGTTTTTCTTCTAATGCTTTTAAAAAGGGTTCGTGAGTCTTACGTCAGGTTTTGCCAAGTTGTAAAAGTTTTCGCTCTTTAGCGTAGTAAAAGAGGAGAATCATAATAGTTTTCTGAGTGTTTGGACGCTAGCTAGAATATTTGGCGACCCTACTAGGACACTGAAGTGACGCAGTTTTCGTGGTTTGTTGATCGAGAATTTGGTTTAACTGATCAATATCGTTGTGGAGTATTGTTTTGTGGGGTTTTTTCCCGGTATTTCAACTTTGGATCGTATTCGTAAAGGCGCAATTCGTTGAAGTAATTTCGAGTCGTTGAATTTCAGTTCGTTCAGTGTTAGAGACATTTTTCAACGCAGGAATCGCTCGATACTTGAATTCGAGTTTATTACCGTGTCAGACTTTGTGTGGGTTTCCGTCGCCTTCGGTTGAATAGTGGTTACAGGTTGTTTATTTAAATATGGATTATTATTGAATTTGAGTTTTATCATAGTGCTAGACTTGTGTGGATTTCGCCGCTCTCTGCTAAATCGAGAGTACAATCCTTTATGCATAAACTGATTGTTTTTTAGTTCAACTTTATAATCGTGCCAGACTCAGTTGTGTGAATTTTTAGCGCCCTCAGATGAATCGTGAGCACATTCTATTTACGCTAAAGATTATTTTACAGAAGTGCCTAGTTATTGAAGTGAAAAATGTTTGAACTAAAAATTTTATGAACTGCAATTATTTAGAGGTAAATTTTATTGTAATTCACGCTCTCAGATAAAACCTGAGCACATTCTATTTACGCTAAAGATTATTTTACACAAGTGCCTAGTTGTTGAAGTGAAAAAGGTTGGAACTAAAAATTTATCCTAGTTATTGAAGTGAAAAATGTTTGAACTAAAAACTTCATGAACTGCAATGTTAACTTTTGCAATATTTATCGTATAAAATGATGTGTGACTGTACGGAATAGTTTTCTAAGCCTTTCTTGTTACTTGGAAAATTGTTGAACTGCATTTGAATGTGATAAAACAAGATTTTTGTTTGGTGCGTGTCGATTGTTGCCGAAGAGTGACTCAGGCAGCGAAGTTGAAAATAAGAAACCAAAGCCAAATATGAGTTCTATGGACTTTGAAGAGAAAATTTTAAACCTAAAGAAGGAAAAGCGAGTAATAAAAGCCGCTTTAACCAAAACAAAACATTGGATTGAAAGATTGTATGCTGAAAAAACCGAACAAAAATGAACTCAGAAATTTCGCGATTATGGGATTATATAAAGGTAAATCTTATTGTAATTCACGAGCTTAATGCAGTTTATATGAAAATAAAGGATGAAGAAGCAAAGCGGATGAGTACGAAAGAAGCGAAGGAATTTGAAAAGGAAGTTCATGGTGTTATAGAAGCAGCTGAAAAAGTGATAATGATCGCACTAGTATTAACTTAATTAACGTTCCCTAGTCCCTCAGTGTTATTCCGATCACCCACTACTGGCTAAACAAAAACTCCATCTTAAGAAGATGCAACAGTCACATATCAGATATTTAAGTATAACAAAATCAGTTAGCAGCAAGATCAACAGGTGTTACAGAGGTTGAAATCCTTAACGCAAAATGTAACGAATCAGAACCATTTTCGAAAAATGACCGTTAAAATCCTTTTCATAACAAAAGAAATAATTTATTTCCCCCATTTTATTCTTGAGCTATGACCTCCTCCCCAGAGATAAATTATGCGTGCGACCCACTTACGCCCCCAAATTGGTGGCTAATTCCATACATCCTATACTACTGTTTAGGTTCTTGGGCTTAGAGAACCCTAAGAAACAGTAAAACGGCGTTAAGACGTGTCAATCTCAAGCCTAGAGATTGAAAGTGTTAACGGATAATACAGAAAAGAATTAAAAGCAAAATCATGCACACAAAGAGTTAAAGGTAACTACAAAATTGAGGATTGTTACACTGTGTTGTTACAGTTTGTGTTAAACAGTTGTTAAATTTTGCGTTAATGCTACACTTTGCGTCAAAAGTTGTTACATTTTGCGTTAGTGTTACATCTTGCATCAGTTGTTACATTTTGCAGCGTAACAGAGCCTACGGTGAAGGCACTAGGGATCACCTGTAACAGTACAGAAGATATGTCTACATTGTGTACAGGACCTGAAAAAGCTGTTCTACCAATGACAAAAAGAAATTTATTGAAGAAAACTGCAGGCATATTTGATCCTTTGGATTCGTGGTTCCGTGATTTTGTTTAAGAACTGTGGTACAAAGGCTGGGATGATACCATCAACGATGACACATGTTTATAAAATCGAGGCGTGGTTCAAGCAACTTCGATATTTGTCAGTTGCAAAGGTTCCTAGATGTTTGCGTGATGCAAAGCCTGAAGTGTCAAGGGAAACCTTTACCTTTGTTGATGCGTCTGTGGAAGCCTATGGAGCTGTTTCATACTTGCGTTGTCATTACGAGGACGGTACAATCAGCTGCAGATAAATTGCTTCCAAGTCCAAAGTCTTTCCTTCTAAACCTAGCACAGTACCTCGACTAGAGCTTATGGGTGCAGTGTTAGGGTTGCGATCAACTCAGCGAGTTGCGATGACCGTTGAAATACTCTTAAATATTGGCGCACTTCTACTCTGACAGAATGGACGTGTTATCAAGGGTGGCGGGGACGATATCGCCACTTCCGTCCGTCTGTTGCATGAGAAAATTTTATAATATATGAGAAATTCAGTTCGTTTCTGAACCATCCCAATGGCAGCATGTAGTAAAAGGAGAGAACTCTGCTGATCTATGTACAAGGGGAATAATTCCTCTTGAATTATCGCAGTGTGCAATGCGGTCGAGTGGACCGAAGTGGTTGTTAGAGGAGAAATCTTCATGGCCAAAGATGCGGTTACACTGCCGTCCGAAGGAGCTACCTCAAGTGAAAGCAACCAAGGAGCAGGCTAAAAACCAAAAGGTGGCTTTTGTTTGTCAACTACATCAGTGCTTATTTCTGAAAAGAAGTCTGTCTACAACACAAAGAATCCAGAAAACAGCTGAAGGGGATAAAGCTTCTGCCAGAGAAGATTCAAGACTACGAGGAAGACATCATTCGATCCACACAATGTGAGGTGTTTAATGATGAATACAGAGTCTCTGTGTCCGGAAAACCGATTTCTAAGAAGAAGTACTTAGACAAGCTTAAAGACTGTGAAAGCACCTGTAATAAGTGGTTGTCCAGGTCACGGCACCGTTACCACGTATTCGGCTACGCTTTACTTGTCGTGCCTTCGATCAAACAGCTATAGAATACGACTATGCCGGATCATTCTCAACCAAGAAAGGTCATGAGACACAACGCTAGGAAAGATGGCTGTGTCTGTTTACCTGCTTAGCCACTCGGGCAGAACACCTGGAGATGGCCTAAGGACTTGATACAGACAGTTTCTTATACGTGATCGCTCGTTTCACCAGTCGACGTGGAATTCGAAGAAACGGTGACAACAATGGAACAAATTTCGTTGGAGCAATAAATGAGTTAAAGACCCTGGTCAAGAAATTGGACAAAGGCAAGATTCAACAAAGTACAGTTAACAACAAACTCAAAAGGAGTTTCGACCCCGCAGGTGGACCACATTTTGGAGTAGTTCACGAAAGAATGATAAAGGCAGCTAAGAAGGCAATCTACGCAGTTTACAAAACATCAAGTATTTAGGAGTGATTACTGATGGCAATCTCTCATGGCACGACCGCATTGATTATATTTCAGATAAAATTAACACAAGCACCAATACAATGGCCAAAATCAAACGCTGTTTAGGAACCAAACCTTTACTCAATATTAACTATTCTCTGGTGCACCCATACTTAACTTATGTCTGCCTCTTATAGGGCAATAATTACTCAAGTCCGTCAGATCAAATTGTAAAGCTCCAAAACAAAGCTATCCGTTTCGTTAACAACGTCCCGTAGACCTAAGTCTCTTAAAAGTCACAGATACTGTCAAACTGCATACAAACTTATCTTTTTATGAAAATCTTAATAACGAGAAAATTAACAAAGACGATCTATCCTATGTTGCTGACCAACATAATTACTCTACTAGCAGTGTGACAAACGAACAAACCTCATTGAAACTATTCAGAACGAATATACGAAAACTTCTCTCCTACCGTTATTGGCTCACACTTCTGGAACAATATTCCGTTATCAGTTAGATCAAAACCCCAACAAATATTTTTTTAAAAAGCATCTCCAACAATTTTACCTTTCTCAATATTAACTAGAACTCTGATCTGAGTGTTGTTTCACTTATCTTGCATATCTAACAATCTTACATACTTTAAACTACCATTCATAGGATGGTTTGCGAACATTGCACAAAATTGAGTGAACAATCTGGCAAAGAAATTTTGTAACGATAAAAAATAAAACTAGTTAAGAGAATCTACATAGTTATATACATGTTAAACTAGGCGAAAGACCTCGTCCCTAAGGAGCTCAAGTCGCATGTCGTACATGTGAAAGATATAATTCGAGGAAACCCGTCGACATTTCAGCACACGCGTCCATGAACATCTCAGGGGCAGGTTAAACTTCTTGCACGATCAGACAAATGCCGAGCGGCTTCTTCTAGCGAGTTCTTTCAAATAACAGGTAGTGGAACCAGCTTTTCCATTAAGTTAAAGGAACTAGTCTACAGAAATTTCCTTTCAAGAAAACGAAAGATTTTAAGAAAAGAAAAACACTTTTATTACTTGAAACACTGAGTGTGGCGAGATTCACGCGTGATCAGCCTTACATATGTAACAAACGTACTTTGACACTTTGTCAACTATAAAATGTCGCAAATGGCGTAAAACAGAGACATATTTAGGCTCCAATGTGAGTATGAACGATTAACCAATAATTACGTGATATTAAAGACAAGGAGAAACTCGGAAAAAAGTCCGAGTCCCAGATGGGATTTGAACCCACGACCCTTCGTACTTCAGTCGGATGCTCTAACCACTGAGCTACTGGAGACTCTATGGTGAGCAAGGATCAGTTCTTTGGTTCAGACTAGACCGCATCGCGCGGTTACACAGTCAATAACTGACGCATGTGAACTCACTAACAGCATCACGCTGTCACATTAAAGCATATATATGCAGCCAACCAACCTCCTATGTGAGTATTTAACAATTATCCCTCGAACCCGAATGGGCTAGAAGCCAATAGCCCATGAGCCCGCAGGCCGAATGGGCTATTTAGCTACTAGCCCATGAGGGCGAGAGGGATAATTGTTTTAGTAAAATCATACTAGTTGGTCAAAAATCAGAAGGAAAAAACCTTTTATTAAAGCTCTAAAATTAATTTTTTAATATTACCGACAAATATGATCACGCGCAATCGCTACTCGTAGGCTATCACTAACAGCCTATGAGCAGCGTAGCCAATCAGATTGCAGCATTCATGATAGACCACTAGTATGATCTTACTAAAAACGATTAACCAATAATTACGTGATATTAAAGACAAGGAGAAACTGTCTTTAATATCTCGTGTTTTTATAGCAAACTTTTTCAGTATCATAATCCGAAACGGGCGCGAAGCGAGTACTTGCGTCCGCCATTTTGTTTGGATGTCATTATCTACTATTTCGGAGGTAAATATTCTCTCACATTTACTATAATTTCTAAACCAATCTAATTGCGTGTAGCCAAGCTGACATATACTAATAATGTATACTTAAATGTATATCCCTCTTTCCAGCTCTTTTTTCTGCATTAAGCACACTTTTAATTTACTATAATGTAAAAATTTAAGGGCACATTATTACTTATCTATACAGCGCCCTATCTATTTTTTCTTACGAATTCTATCACCAACACAGACTAGTACTATCTCTCTGTAAATATAAGTAAGAAAAGAGATGAAATAAAATACAAACCACTGCGTTTCTTTCAGCAAGTTAAACTGTAACACTTAAACGAGTTATTGCCATGGAAGTTCGGGCACTAGAAGAAAATGCATTCTACATGCCAGCTTTTCGGTTTAACTTACTAAGATTTGTGGTCAAAACAACGTTCTTAATCCCAGCTGGATGGCCATTGAGCCAACCGAGTGAGATTTTCTAGTTAAAGTAACACTGTGAACCGTATTTCATCAGTTTGGAATGTTTTGTTTCATCTTGTATACAGGCTCTGTTGTTTTGTTTCACAGAAAGCGTTTAGTGTAACTAAAATAGTTGAGAAATAAATATTCATGCATACATTATACTGTGCATAAATTTCGTTCTGTTATTTATCAAATAGTATCGCGCCATACACATTGATTGAAAAAACATTGAAAACTATAAGGCATGCTTGGTTTCATGCGTAGACTACAGTACGTCTACAACTAAAGTAAAGGTTTTTCCGTGTATGGGAATGTTTCCACAGATGAAATTCTGTAGAGTCGCTAACAAGATGCTATTGCAGGTACTCTAGATCTTATCCCTCTTGTTGGGGTTGACCTTGTTTTTCTCACTTTTTTGCCTAAAGTCTCTTTCAGTTGTGCTTGCTTCCGATGAGCTAACCGCTTTTTCAGTACAGTTCCTCGTACATACCGAATACAGGTTGTTATAGTACATTCGCCCCAGTGCAATAGCTTTCCAGTCTGTCCGACTCCCACTTCTCAGTGTCGCAAACTCGGGAGGAAAAAGTTTAGGTTCACTACCACTATAAGTTTCTGTAAGTTCATGGAACTTAGAGGTAGTCATATTTTTTTCATTCCTTCCCAAGGTTTGTCAGCAGTTGAACTGAACTGAGACTCGACTCTGTACAATGTTGCTCATAATGCTTCTTTGGTATAATCGGAACGAGAGAAAGTACTTAGAACTGGTTCAATTTTTCGCAGTAATTTCAAAGGTTAGTTTCGATCTCACTTGTCAGTGTAAATGAAAAACTGTTGATCACAAACATAGTTAACGATAGGAACGAAAGAGGAAGTGTGAAGAAATAAGCGAAAAGTAAAAAGTACGTTAACTTGAGCCGATCTTTTCACACGTGACATACTAAACTAACTATTGTAGGATTTTCATTAGTTATCTCACCTTCCAGAAATACTTTTTCAAGGCGAAACTTTTTTGTGCTGCTGTAAGTAGCTCGTGAACCAACACGAAACTTTTCTCCATAACCTGAGATTGAAGAATTTCAGACTTCAACTGGTAAAACAACTGCAACAACTGGGAACTAGAGAAAAAAAAGGTATACAAACAATTTTTTTGCTAAACATAAAGGATCCTTAGGTGTTCTCTTTCTTGTTTGTCTGTTAAACTCCCAACTAACGATTACTAAGGAAGGGTTCTTGATACAAGAAACAGTAAAATGTCTGAAAAACAACTTAGCAGGAGTATTAAGGAAACCTTCCCTTTACTCAAAATATTTCTAGATTAATAGTCCCAAAATCGTAACTGATCAACAAAAAGAACTAAAGAGTTTTGAGCAAAACTTGGATTGCAAAAATTAATAGGATAAGATCACCAACTGATATATATTCCATTTTGGTATTAACTTCAAAAGCTTAGCTCCAAATGATGTTTGACGGGTTAATACTTGCAAACAATTAGTTACCATTGATCTACATCCCAAAAACATTTTCTTTGGAATCAAAAAGAAGTAAGAGATTACTGCGTCACTATTTTTTTAGCTACCTAAATTTGGAGTACTTGTTCACTTATTCACAACATTTAATTCAAATTACTAATAAATTAAAATTCAGCAACTTTCGTACTTGTCTACTTTTGAATACTGGATCCTTGTTACTGATACTGTCGGGCTTACATTACTCTTGCTGCTTTCAATGAACAAAGTTGATTTCTAAAAACAGATAAGTTAACTTTAGCTATGATCTTTATTACGCATAAAATTATATCAAAAGCTATGATAAGAGTTGTATCACATTAGTTCGTTGGTAAAAATCATGGAGAATATGTAATCTACAAAAAGACAAGCAAGCAAGACACAGTAGCAGAGTAATGCAATACTATAAGGTATCACGGCGTTACAACGTGGTCTGATTAAGGTATTACAGCGAGGAACAGTTCTAATTAACAATCAGACTAGCTGAGAGGTGGAGTTTTCTACGAGTCAAAAGTCAGCCAGGCGCAAAGGGACGAGTTGACTACTTGATTCATAGACGAGTATTCTAATCAATTTAGTAGAAACCAATTAGAATACTATTTTTGAGTTTAAACTGACAATAAGCGATTATTTTAAAATACCGGCATTTATGCTACTAGTTGTCTATTGAACACTTAGACTACGAGTTCAAATTTTCTATATGCGACTTGCAATAGACCACTCGTAGAGTTTGACTAACGGCCGATAGACGGTGAGTAGAGAAAACGTTTTGAAGAAACGACAAAAGAACTTCTTGAAGCACTTCTCGAGAGCTCAGTGCCAGCTAAGACAAAAAAGGCTAAGGCTACTCGTTCTCATTTTCCCCTCGGAATTGGTACACGACTCGGGCTTCGCCCTTGCCGTCTATCAGCCGATAGAAAATTGGAGCTCGTAGTCTTACTTTTCAATAGACCACTAGTAAAGTAGCTAATCAGAATGCGAGATTTGCAATAGATCACTGGACTAGTAGAGTTTGGCTAATGCTCAACAGTCAAACTCTACTAGTAGGTTAGCCAATCAGATTGTAGCATTCGTGATCATTTATGACCATTTATTGACGAGGGTTCCAGACAGGACGATGAAAGGTGTTAGCTCGATTGTGCGAACCTGCAAACCATTGCGTTCGGTCGCTTGGGAATTCATTATTGAACATCACAAGGTCGTGTTCCCGGTCCTCGGCGATACAAGATCTAGCCCCCATTGCAAATACTCTGGTTACGCTATTATAAAAGTTGCGATCTTTGTGAGCAAAACGTGAAGAAAGGCTCTGGACAAGTTCTATGCATCGAACATCATTCGGTTTTGGTTGTCGCATACTCTGTGACCGGTCTTGTGTATACTATTTCAATGCCGTACTACAGGATGCCGGTTTCCTGTGTTATACAGTAAGTGGTGTGTTTGCTTTTTTACTTCAAACACCTGTTTGGAAAAGCTTAATATGAGCTCCCGCCACGGGTGTACCACACGTAGGTCAAATGGTACAGTTGGCGCTTCAGGGTGTTACTGTTACATTTTGGGGCAAAGATCATTTGCCATACGGAAGCCTGTTTTTCCGAGTGAGACAGGTCATAAATGGGCCGACGTCTGTATCAGATGAAAGCGTTTGAGGAACATGAAGGAGTGTCGTTTCAAATATAAAGGATCGGTTAAAAAACTGTTCCTCGCGGCACAACCAAATTTAGCACTGGCGGCTATTCAAACGTTCAGGGAGAATGAGTCATCTCGTGTACAGTGGACGTAGTTGACCTTTATCCTAACATTCCTCAAGATGAAGAGTTTGAGGCAGCCAAACAACACCTTCTGGCCTATTACATTCATACACGGAAGACTTTAGAAAATAATTACAACTTCACGGAGCTGGTACTTAAGAATAATTTTGAATTTAAGTTTCATAATTATATACAAACAAGAAGGTATAGCGATATGAATACGAACGGTCCCGTCTTATTCGGACATATTTATGGACAAACTTGGAAAAGAACTCATTTTGCCAGCTGAGATTGAGCCATTTATAAGATGGTGTTATATTGACGACTTATATGTCGTTCGGAATGAGGGAGAAGAAAGGCTTAGAAAGTTTATAGTTTACTTAAATATGTGTCATAGTACCATCAAGTTACAATAGAAATATATGTATATACTAGGCCTTACAAGTCATCAGTATCATTTTGCCATCCAGAGCTTGTAAGAATAGTTTTTGGTACGCGTATCAGAGAAAATTTGTTGAGGAACATGTTGAGAGGGTAAAGGCAATACCGAAGGAAGAAGCCTCAAAGGAAAGAACTAGCGAGATGAGAACAACCAAAATTCACTTTGTAATGACTTATTACCAAGGCCTGTATAACACTGGAGGGGTGATGAGGAAAATGCATCCAACACAAAACATTTCGGAAAGATGAAGAGGAACGATCAACAACATTACTATAGCATTTAACAAGCCTAAAAGTTTGTCTAACTATCTAGTTGGGCTAAACTTTCAAGTAAAACGTTTAATGATAACAGAACGGGAAAGTGTATGTATACAATATGTCAAGTTTGAATATTTTTAGGACAGGAAACACGTTTAACAAGTACTGGTCAGCAATTTAGTATAAATTATTGAATTGTAGTTCTAGAAACGCTATTTATCTTATAATTTGTGTAATATGCAGTACGTTGAGTCAACGAAAAACTAATTCTGAATCCGTTTCAACGATCATAAGAGAATAAAGGCCCATTCCGTTCTTAGGTACAAGAGATGAGTAAAGACTAACAACATAAAGATAAGTTTTACAAGGAGGTACACGACGGCTAAGCGGGTTGAAGAAATTGAGTTGATAGACAAGGGGAGAGAAAGAACTGCGAGATAAAGAGTGACACTGAATATGTGTGATCGATACTTTAGAACCGCACGGTCTAGAGAATGTGGAATGCTCTACTGGAGCTGTTTCATGCATGTAATTCTTGGTCTCCCCAAGATGAATTAGTTTGGGGAGTGTATTAGTTTGTTTCACTGCAATTTGAGAATCTCCTTCTTCATGTTTCTTGACAGAATCAGGCTTTAAAAAGACTTACCCGGCCTCAAAATTCATTATTCTTGCAGTGCTTTTTCTATCTGAAATATTTCCATCAGGAAAGTCAAATCAGTTCCAGGTGAACTGATGCCGATGGGCTAGAATATTGTCCATAGAGTTTAAAAACACCCAGCAATTGCTTAAAGCGGCTCTCTATAAAATATCTGCGTCAGATTTAGATAACGAGGAACTTGAACAAAACCACCCAAAAACATTTGATTTTGATCAGGGGAACGTGACCAAAACCAACCAATCACAATGAAAATCTAAGTATATAGCAACAGTACTTAGTGTAATATTACACTTTACCTACCAAAATGCAGTTGTTCCAGGTACTCCTAAGGTGCATAAACATTGGAGAATTTTCTGTCAGGACATACAAGTGAACTTCTGTCAAATTTTTGTTATTTGGTAACGTATTAGTCTCATCTACTGAGTCATCTGACAAGTTCGTCAAAGTGTCATTTAACTCAGTACTAGAACCTCTGAAATCCGTCCAAGTTCCTTTGGCATCTGGAATAGAACACAGAGACGATGATCTTCTTGTATCAGGTGGTAAGAGCATTTGGTTTACGGACAAATTCGATGAATTATTAGAAGAAAACTTCTGAACAGAATAAGAATCATTAACAGTCATGCAGGAGTTACTTGACAAACAGTCAAGCTCAGCGCTACTTGAGCTTGAGTTAAGTTCTAAGCTGTTTTCAGTATTTTTGTCCTTGTTTCTCTGTTTTGATCTGTGGCGTTTTTTCCTTGTGCTTGTTGCCTTCTCTGTATTGCTTCTTCCCCCTACAGGTGGAGCTGGAAGGGGCCTCGGGGAACTATCTCGTCTGCTGCTTTGAAACTTTGGGGGTTCAGTTGTTACTCTAGATCTATATGTCCTAATATCATTTTCGGATGCACTCAGTCTCATATGTCCGACCTCCTCAGCTAACGGTTCTGATACAACAAGATAGCTTGCCCTCCTTGGACTTGGTAAGGGTGATTCAGCAGATGACATTACAGCAGAGGTTCCAATAACTGATGCACTCAGTGCAAGTTTTGCAGATGATGTACTATTATGCATACTTGGTGGGTTGTTGAACAAAATAAGAATGTGCTGCGTTTTGTTTTTAAGCTCTCCGTTCAAAAACTCTGGGTAATCATGAATCTAAAAAAAGAAAAAAAAAACAAGTTTGCAAGCCTTTATCTTTCAAAACTGTTTGTTTTGTACAGAATTATGCCACAAACCTTACACATGATGCTCTGACTGTATAAACATAAGCTGACCACAAGTTGCAACAAAAAGGTTAAAATACTCCTTATCATAGCTATTCCATTATATTTATAACAAAAAAGTTCAAATATCTTTTTGAAAACCATAAGTTTATCTTAAACAAACGTCTTTGCGAATAACATCATCATGACTGCATAATTCAATCAATGCACTCATCAATAGGGGATTAGACGTTATGCATGATGACACCGCAATAGCGTCTTGGTGCAATGGTAATACTTACTTGCCACGTAGAGTGTAACGAACACTCCAGTGAACATATTTGGTAGCACAGACATAACGAGTTGTTGAACAGCAAAAGCAGTTAAAATCGATTCAAATTCAACTCCCGCGACATCACATAGCATTGGCCATTCATTCTTGGATAGCTAAATCTGTATTAAGCAATAAAACGCATTTCCATGTGCGTCGAGTGACTTTCAATTTTTATCATTCGACCAATACTCCCTCATCGTGAAAAAAAATTACAATTACTCCAAAATTGTGAGTGCAAAGCGTAAAAGTTGAGTTTCAACTGTCGCGAGTCGAGGGAATATACTCAACTTCCTTTTAATGTTTGTCATTAAAAAGGCCAACAGTCAACTCAGTTCCAGACAAAGCAACCTTATTTTCAGTAGCTTTGTCAATAAATTTTTAAAAGCCTTCAAGAAGGGACCGGAAAAATAACTAGAGAAAGTCGTCTTGAGACAACTTTAAAACGAGATGACCTCGTGTTCGATTTGGGAGAAAAACAAATTTACATAACGTTTTGAACAGTGCATACCGAGAACATATGGTCCAGCGTTACGCTATTTGTAACAACAGAACTTCGTGTGCCCGTATCTGAACTGGGACAGTATCACGGTGCTTGTTGGAATCTGATTAACGAATGTGAATGCCAAGACTGTTCAAAGAGCCATTAGAGTTAAGCTGCTGCGTTGGCGAAGCTGTTTAACTGATATCTACTGACTAGTAGTTGTTTAAAGTTCTTTTTCACTTGTTTCTGAGAGATTCTTTTTAACTCATCGTTCTTTTCTAGACCTCCACTCTTCGGATAAAAATAGAAAGAAGTCGGGTAATAATACAAGATTAGCAAATTTAAGATTTCGTTTGGTACCTAGCGTGAGTCATATTGTTTTCGAATTTTGCGCATGAAACTGTCGAAAGTAATTAAATAGCTGGCTACTCTTCGACTAATAAATGCTACTCTTCAAACAATTCCTCTCTTTTTACGTGTCTAAACAAATGTTAGAACGTGATAATTGGGAGAATTTTTATAGCTTTCAACAAAACAAACTATTTCGTTGAGCACTTCAAACATTTTGTCAGGGCTTATTGCAGAATTTCGCTGACCAGCTCTGGCTTGTCGACTGTAGCAAACCGCATCTTTGTGTTGTCACTGGCTAACACTTTTGATGACTAAAAAACTTGTTATATGAAGCAATAAATATGAAATCTGATTCAGTGACAGATTGATTCAGACACTTTCAAAGGCGTGAAACCTATACTCTTACAGAACAAGGTTTTTTCCCTGTAGAGCAATAAGCGCGCAAGATTCACTGGAGTTGTTTAATAATCCAAATATCAATGATCAGCCCAAGCAATGTTCAAGGCAGGTACAAAAATCGGAAAGGATTGTGAACCGGATCGATCGCGGATTGGTCACCACTTCAACCCAGATCAACCGGACCACCAATCAGTCTGATCCTAATGATCAACTGGACCAATCATCACCCAAATCGTCACTCCGACCGAGTAGATCAATCACTTCTCCGGCCCGGATCAATCAGACCAATCACCAGTCAGCAAAAATCAATCAGACTAACAATCAGTCAAACACCGGATCAATCAGATCAACCATCAGTCCAGCCTGGATGAATCGGGGTAATCATCAGTCCAGCCTGGATCAATCGGACCAACCAACAGTCCAGCCTGGATGAATCGGACCAACCATCAGTCTAGCTCGAATCAATCGGACCAATAATCAGTCAGGCCCGGATCAATCAGACAATCCATCAGTCCAGCCTGGATCAATCGGACCAACCACCAGTCCAGCCGGATCAATCGGACCAACCACCAGTCCAGCCCGATCCAATCAGACCAATCATCAGTCCAGCCTGGATCAATCGGACCAACAATCAGTCAGGCCCGGATCAATCACACCATCCATCAGTCCAGCCTGGATCAAT
>JAOBAT010005349.1:0-10671 GCA_026413305.1 Hydrozoanthus tunicans
TGAAAAGTAGATGGTTGTATTCTACACTTCTTAAGCTTTAAAATGGTATATTGGTTATCGATATTGGATGAATTCTCACCCGTCATGAAGCATTTTTAGGCAGGCACCCGCTGAAGGTTTACAGTATCCTTAACTTAACCCTGGGTTAGCGCAAATCCGGTTTTGAGGAACTAGGCCCAGGTCCATAATAATTGCAGGGCTATAGCGTGGGCTCAAATAAATGGGGGGTGGCTTAGGTAGGGAGGAGGGGGCAGTCACCCTTTCTCTTACACTCTCTTATATTTTTCCTAAATTTTTGGGAGTTAGAACGCCTCTCCCTGACCCCTCCCTCTGCTTTGGCCCCGAATTGGCTAAGTGCTTTAGTAAACTTTGACATTTGTTGGTTGTAGGTAAGAAAGGTATCACAGATATTCATCACACGGGACAGGTTGGAACTCAGCTCTACATGAGTCCAGAACAGGTAACAAGTATGATACACTGACGTTTCGTTTTTTACAACAAACAAAGAATGAAACAAGAAATAAACAAAGTCTTATACATGCCTTTAAATATCTTCAGGCTGCTGGTAGAGTGTACTCGTACAAAGTTGATGTATACTCCATGGGCCTTATTTTCTTTGAAATGTTCCACCCATTCAGCACGCAGATGGAAAGAATAAAGGTAGGTGGTTATTGAGAGACAAAACCTATCCAGAGAATATTTGATGAGAGCTTGAAAATATGGTTAAAATATGGTTAAAACAGAAAGAGGCTTGAAAATATGGTTAAAACAGAAAGAGAAAAAAGGTTTTTATCAAAATTGTTTTTTTTTTTTTTTTAGATTAGCACCATTTAATGCTAAACTTTATTAAGTGGTCATTGTTATTATTACTATTTGTTTCGGTAATGAAGACTAATAAAAATTATAACTTAAATTGCAGGTTCTTTCAGATGTCAAAAGGAATGTTTTTCCGCACTCCTTTGAAGTTGAAATGCCTCTGCAGGTATGGAAGAAGCCATATAATTGGTTAATTAATTTGAACCAATCCGACTTTATCCATGTATGTGAGAAAAGCCTGTACGCTTTTCCAGACCCACTACAGATTACTGGTGAAATCCCCTCTTGCTTTCTTTTGTCTTGTGATTGTTATCCTTTTGATAAAACTTTGGTGCTAGGGACAAGGTTCAACAGATGATAAATAACTAACTAGAAAACCTACAGTTTATTTAGACACTAGGCATTTCCTAGATTGTCATATATATTTAGTTTTACTTGCTTCAATTATTTTATACAATACTTGACCTAAATATAAATATGTCTTTTCTTGTCCTGTAAAAATTGGAAATGTGAACAAAAAAATGTGTTGTATTGTAAAAAACTGAAATCTTGATGTTCTTTGTTCCTACCCATACGTTTATTAATTGAATCGATTTTTCATTTTTACTTTTCATAGACACGATTGGTGAGGTGGATGTTGTCGGAGAGCCCAAAGAACAGACCTAACGCAGCTGAGATAAAGAAGTGTGAACTGTTAAAGGAGGTGACAAGTCAAGCTCGGGAGAATGTCAAACAAAAACATGACTAGTGTGTGGATCAATCATTTCTTTTTTATTCCTTTTTATAGTCGTGGAAATATTTACTGCAGTGCTGTTTGTCACAGAAAAATGGTTCTTCAGAGGGTTGTTTAGTTTTTTTCTCGGAAGAATGGTACATCAAAGGATTGTTGACTTTCTTTTTCGGAAGAATGATACTTCATAGAATTGTAGAACTAAAGAGTCTTTGAGCTGCTAAATGTTAACTAATTTAGTTTTAACGTACGCTGGTTACCAGTCTAACGAACAAGCAGCTAAAAACAACTTTTCTTTACAGATGTGTGGAATTTGGTTTAGTGGTCTTTGGTTTAAAATGTTATTGTACCACAGCGGGAAAGATCGAATAAGTTATATAAGTTATGAGTTTAAGGTTTAAGATGAACACTAACAATAATGATACTGGTAGTAGAAACGAATTTTTGTGGTAGTTTTGTAAATAACTGAATTGTACATACTTCGTATAAACTAATCATATAAAGTATTTGTAAATATATAATATACTGCTAAGAAACTTGTGTTAGTTTAACGTATACGAAGTGTACAAAAAATAAATGTATATCAATAAAGGTCTTGAAAAAATGAACTGTTGAGTGGTTGAAGTGTTCTGATTATTGAAATAGAACAGAAATGCAAAACGCAATGAACTGCATGCAATATCAGAATTTATGACTTTTTGTGGGTTTAATGTTAAAAGTTTTTAAAATACAAGTAAGTAAATAACGTTTAATAATGTTTTTATTATATAGATACTGATGAAACACTTTCAAGATTTTTCCTTTTACTAAAAAGCCATGTCTTCATCGCGCGCAGTTTTCATCTTTCACCTGTGAAGGTGTTCGTGTCGCCATGGTTACTAACATGATTAATCAATTACAAGAGAGCTTCCTGCTTAAGCGCGCGGCTAGTTCTTTTTTAAAAAAAAATACGTTGGAATTTCATCAGTATCTATAAGATAAACAGTCATAGCTGCTTGGGGATACAAGTTTCATCTTCTGCCGAAAGTATATAGACTTTCAGCGGTCGAAGATAGAATTCGTATCCCCACACAACCATGTTATATCGTCTGTAATATGTTATATCCATGTTATATGTTATTATTTTCCTTATTTATGTTGTTACTTTGTTTTATCGAAGCTTGGGCGATTAACTGACGTCGAGCCATCCATAAGAGCTTAACTGAAAGTTGGTTGTTTATGTTCATCAACGTAAAGTTTTATTTAAAGAAAACTGACTAGATTTCCTCAAGGCAACATTCGTTAATTTACAGTCTATGCACAAGCAAAAAAGAGATCTTAGTCTTATAGAACAAAATGTCGTTTTGTCAAACACATCACTTGATGGTGTTTAACGACATTTGGTTGTTTTGACAGAAATCAATATTCAACCATTAAAACGGTTTTTAGGTTAGAAAACGAACGGCTGAAAATCGTATTTAAGTCCTCTTAATCTTGGGGGTTTATGGACTTATGGACTTTTCAGCTTGCAACTTGTTTGTATGTTCGTGCGTAGAACGTGTTGCGAGTCACAAATTTCATAGAACGGATGTCAAATCGTCATGCGCCCCTAGTTCTCTGGAAAAAAATTATGACCAACCAGGAAGCTATACATTACCCACGCATCGAAAGTAAAGAACTCATAGCCTGCCGTGCAGTCTTTAAGACGAAGTTGATGTGGCTTTCGATTAGAAAATACATATATCTCAATAACCGAGTGCGAGGTCTGTGCGGGAAAACATTTGGCCGAGGTTTTTCACTGTACAGACCCAGCCTAGCGAGAGTGTATTTGTTACATTGCTTCGGTTAAGAGAATAAAAGATCATCTCCGCGCTCGTGAGAAATCGGCTCAGTATAGCTTATAGGTATTGGACGGGCCGATTTTCTGCCAATCTGAGTGCGCAGGATTTGGTTGTTGGCCCCAGAAATTTAACTTGCAATGTAACAAAAACTTTTACACCTTCCTTAGCCGCTTTAATAAGCTCCCCTCTTCCTTCTTTTCAAGAAACACGGCGTACGGGTTAACGGATATTCGGTGCAATGGAAAATTATTTTGATCCTGTTGGCTAGTCCATTCCGGAACACACTTTCGGAAACATTCGTGTTGTCACGATACCAGCAGACACCATGCACCAGATTTTGTCGTTTGTTGGTAAAATTTTAGTTAGTGCGCTATCAGTTATGCCATGAGTGTTATACTTAAAACCATAACAGAGCTTATGATGAAAATGTTTTTTCAGACTTTTTAAGTCGATTGTACGGGAAAATGCTAGTGTGACACGGCGCACGTTCTGAACAGGATCTTTGGTGACGTATAACCTCTGCTTGCTTCATTATTCAAATTAAGCAAAGGAGGAAATGTGTAATTATCAGGAACACATCTTGTAGTTTCGAGGTATTGCATGACTTGAAAATTAAATTTTTGAGTCGTGTTTTGTAGCTGACAATTTCATATTTTTGTAAAGAAATCGGTGAAAGTATACCGCACAAAATCCCTAAGTGTAGTGTTTAATATTTTATTTTATCACTGCTGGTTAACAGCTGTGTGTTGCGGGTGGTTTTGCCAAGTTGGTGACGAGCAACTCGTCATCGCTAAAACAGCTCGCGCAGCCAAGACGTCACATCTCGTCTCACCCTATCCTTGTCAATGTCAAGGTTGAAATATCATTATAAGCAGAAAGATGGGAAAATAAGTCGGTGTTATACAGGAACATACCGAATACTGATCGGGAAAAGGTAAGCAGTCTCGCGTGTCGACGCATAGCTTTGCTTTTGGTAAATAAATCGTCGGTTGCTGCGACGGTTAACTGTAGAGATATTAAAACTGAAAAATGTTTTGAACTTATTCAACTTCTGATACTGACCTGCGATATATTTCAAAATATAATCGTACGAGCAGTCGGACACTTATGTTGTAAACTTGATTTTGGTTTCGTTCTGCCTGCCCAGTCAGAACGTCAACTTTTACAAACACTTAAGTTGAATTAAGATTTACCACTGAAATATGTAGTTTAAGGATTTTTAACGTTGACATTTTGTCTAGCCTGCGGCCCAGACATTCGATTGAAAGAGCTTGGGCAGGCTGCATGTAGGCTAGCAATGACGGAAATAGAAAACGAATTGTTATGATCGTCATTGATGCGGTTTTATCTTTAAACTTATTTTTCAGGAAACGTGCAAATGAGACAGTAACTATGAGTACAACCCAAAGCATTGATGTCAATTTGAAAGAAAAACCCGCGAAAGCCAACCAACGAAAGCAGATTATGCCAATCAGTGTAAGGCCAAACCCCAAAGAAAGGACCATGTGGGTAAATGTGATAGCCGGTGGGTTGGGGGGCTCTACAGCTGCTACTTTAACCTGTCCGCTGGACGTGATTCAGACCAGACTTCAATCTTCTGCGTTTCGGATGCAAAGATTATCCCAACTGGGTTTACACAGGGCAACCACAAAAGCAAATGCTACCATGAAACCAGTTTGTTTCAAAGGGATTTGCTCATATGCTAGATATATGGCAAGAAGCGAAGGCATAAGTTCACTTTTTAAGGGGCTTGGTCCTACCATGCTTGCAGTTACTCCCTCAAGAGCGATCTACTTTACGACATATGAACAAATGAAAAGACTAATCAACCAGGAAAACCTATTTTCACCGGACAGTGACGCCACCCATCTAGTTTCGGGAGCTGCAGCACAATTTACAAGCTCTACAATCACGAATCCTCTCTGGTTTATGAAGACAAGACTTCAACTAAACTTCGAAAGGCAAAGAAGGGAACTTAATGTGATTGACATAATTAAAAAAACCTACAAGAGTGGCGGACTTAGGATATTTTATAGCGGTCTCACTGCCTCGTACTTGGGAATGATAGAAGTTGGTCTTCACTTCGCTTTTTACGAGAAATTTAAAAGAAAGCTCTGCGAGTTAGAGAACAAACCAAGTGGCTCTATCGCCCCGATAGAGTGTGTTCTCGCATCAGGCGGGGCGAAACTTCTTTCAATGACTATGTGCTACCCATACGAGGTTTGTCGTACAAGGCTGAGGCAACAAGAAAGTACCGTTTTGGGCAAGAAGCGCTATAGAACTTGCTTTCAAACCCTACGAACTGTAATCAAAGAAGAAGGTTGGAATGGGATGTACGGTGGACTGGTGACGAATTTGATACGCCAAATCCCGTTCACTGTTATCATGTTCTGCACATACGAGGGACTACTGTTTTTCTTGAGAAACGTTGAAACATATAGATAGAATAATTTCTAAACAGGGGAGAGTATCGATCTCATTCGATGATCAACTCTATACAGAAGGTTTCTGAAAATAAACGACTGCGTGTTATAGTAAAGAAATATAAAATGGTTTCTGTGTTTTAATAGCCTGTTGTAAACACGCAATTAAGGGAAGGTCGGGTGGTTTCCAGCTTATCGAGTGTCCTACCCAATTTCCAAGTGTTTACATCAGGTTATGTTAACACAGAGACCATTTCCTAAATAACCCTTTAACAAAATAATTAACGAAGGAAGAACGTGAGCGTCAAAATAAAACGATCGTGAAACATGCGATATGTACAAAAAGATCTTCAGCGTATATTTCGTTTATCCTGATCACTAAGCTATTGGCAGACCTTATTCATCATGTTATACATGCGAACCCGCGTCCACGCATAAAATAGTATAACGGTACAATCAAAGTATAGGAGCGAAGCTGTTTAGTTCTCAGCACTTCTCAGCAAGCTTTCATATTTTAACTACTTCTGAGGCACTATGCCATAAGGCCTGGAGATGTGAACATGATACGAGTTATGAAAATCCCACAATAAACCTTTTTTTTCAACAGAACAAGTTCCACCATCTGTGGGTGTTTAGCTAGTAATCATCCTGTAGTGTAGACTCGATCTTTTTCTTGCACGTTTCGCAACTTTCAACGCAGTTTGCCAGTGCCTCAGCTGTTTCAGGGTTGAACAATGTTGACAGACGTAAACAGGATATGTGGCACCGAACTGTAGAAAATATGAAAACAGCGTATTTATTACGAATTTGTTGCCAATAAAAATAACTAGCACAACACACACACAAAGTGAAGATATTATGTCAACTCCAAAAATACCTACCACTTGTCTCTGTGAGATTTTCTTTGAGCAGATGAATGTTTTTCTGTATTTCATCTATAATCGCACTCTGAGCTGCGTAATCCGACACAGAAACTAGGATAGTTTGAAAAGAAATAAAGAGAAAAGTTGTTAAACCCCAAAATGTAAACGCCATGCACGGTTATAACTGTTGAACAAAAAAGTTACTGCTTTTACAGCTAAAAAAATTGAAAACAAATGCTAAAACGAGTCCCGACTTTTCCGATCCTTCACTATACTTATACAGCTATCCTTCCGTAGAGGAAGCGACATAGAAACTATGCGAGGCGTTTTAGTTTTATGTTAGTTCAGATCTGCATTTCTTTGGTAGCCCGGATGCACTGTTGCGAAGAATTCGTCCCGGTAATCAGGAATTGTCCGATCATATGACGAACTTTTCCTGCCCGCTTACCGCGAGATCTCGGTTTGAGAAATCGGGGCAACCTGCCCTCTCATGTGAATTCGTCGAACATTTAAAAAAGCTAGATTTGAAGGTAAGGCTAGATTTCAGAAACCGGGCTCATATGAAGAGGGGCTTAATACTCATACTCTGGGGTCGGCAACTGGCTTTGATAGTTTTAACTCATCTTCACTTGCCAGGCTTTAAAGACCCGCCTTGTTCGCTAACTTTCACAGACTTGTACTGAGTTGAGACATTTTAGGATTTATTTTCAGTTATTACTGGAGAAGCAGAAACTTTTTCATAAAAGTTTTAGTAACAACATTGTTTTGATACTTTTATATATTTCTAGAGTAGGTTTATGTTTCACCTTGTTTGGGATTGTTTTCTTGAATCTTTTCTGTGCCAGAACTCTGAAAATGAAAATTCGTGTGATTACTTTTACGTTATAATTAAACACGGCAAAATGACTGAGGAAGTTCCTCTTCAGAAATGACGCACAAGCATTCAACTGTATTATGCCGTCAAAAACAATTATTTGATTGGTTATTTCTTATCAACTTTCCGGCATTGTTTCTTAATTAGCCAATCAACTGCGAGAAATCTAGAGCTGCTCTATACCAGTTCAGTGTTATGAATAATATTTTGTCAGTACCTATACATCATTCATTTCGTTTTAGAATTATTCTTTTCCCTCTGTGGTGCT
Organism: Hydrozoanthus tunicans; assembly: GCA_026413305.1. Classification (NCBI taxonomy): domain Eukaryota; kingdom Metazoa; phylum Cnidaria; class Anthozoa; order Zoantharia; family Hydrozoanthidae; genus Hydrozoanthus; species Hydrozoanthus tunicans. The sequence goes on from JAOBAT010005349.1 coordinate 7,795, forward strand.
TAAGCCGTGGCTACACGGTACAACATTGCAGCAACGTTGCGCCTAACTGAAAACCTTCGTGTAGCCACACGGTGAAACCTTTGCATGTAATATTGCAGGTGTAGGATCGGTTTCTACTTCGCACAACATTGCGTGTAACGATTACACGGTGAAATTCTCCTGTTGCGCGCAACGTTGCAGGTGATGTTGCACCATGTAGCCACGCGGCTTCAGACAGACGCGACATGCTCAAGACAAAAACCAAACTATCTTTAAACCTAAAAAATTTAAATTCACTCATTGCATAAAAAGTGTACGTGGAAATTTAACATTTATACGTACCATCCAACGGGTTGACCGACTTTGTTCTTGGTCATGATCGCTGTACATAATGAAAATTGTTTTGAAGAAAACTTAAAATTAAATCACTCTAACAAGACGTTGATTGGAAAAAGGGAGTATATAAATCTCTTGTAGATATACCTTGGAAATTACTAAATTAATTGAACATGACGAAAGTTACTGGCAATTTTTTTTATTATTAAAGACATGGAGGAAATCAATGACGCAAGTTTAAATATAGCTTAACCCAAATACGCTAAATATGGTGTATTGCTAAATTCTCCCTTCAACGGCACTAGAACTCATACTTTTCCTGTTGCCATGCGGTTTAGTATAATTTTGTTTTTCATCTGCTGTAGTTTTTTTTGTTGGGTCAATCTCCCTTTTCTCATTACAAAATATCCTATTTTTTATAAACCGTGTAAGGAGAATTTAACTACAAAAATTGATCGAGCATTGATTTTACAAAACAAAAAAGATTTAAGCAAAATTAATGCATGTTGAGTCAGCACCGCATAGCGGACAAATCTATCAAATATAAAAATTTTTGTCAAGATGTCTTATAGCGACCATGAATTGACAACAGTAGGTGTCAAAGTAAATTTCATTTTTTTTGTAATGTACATACTATCGCATATGTGCATAATTTACTTACTTTGCCGCCCCATTTCCCTTAATGCGATGGTCGTACAACAAGGGAGCTGTTTTGTCAACAGAGCTCTCGAAAACACCGGAGTTGCAATTACTTCGAATTGCAGTTGGCTGGATTTTGGATTGTTGCTAGGAATTGAATATGAAAATACGTATTGGAGTTAGAATTTATTCATTATTAGCACCTAAGACAATGACCATTATGAATAAACTACGAGTATCTGTTTGTTGATATCAGTCCAAATCGGTCTTCAGTTTGGTTGTCAGGTCCATGTTAGGATAAAGCGAGTTTGTTTTCATACACCTGCCGGTCACTTGCAATTTTCATCAAACACACAGGCTTATATTTGCTGCATTCACAGCGAGGCTTTTTAAAATTCTGTTCAAAACTGCCAGCATGAAATACTATCTTATTCTTAAAAGAAGTTCTTGGCCTGTAGCTCAAACAGAAAAGTTTGAGATACAGATCTTCAATTATAATCTATTCCTACCGAAGCTTTTGTTTAAAAAAGAAGTGGTTTTAAAAGATGCAGCAAATCTCATCCGATGTAAAAAATTACATTCAAATAAACGGGGTTTAACCGCAAATCGCTGAATACTTCTGAATGATTATTTGTGACACGCACAAAAAAAAAACAATTATAGTTTGTCAAAAACCTGAAACAGATGAGTACTTCTCTCTTGGCAGGTTTCACCACTGTGCCTGTGGCTATAAGCTGTTTCCATATTTCAAGTAAATCAGATACACTAAAACTCCAAGTACAATTGCTGTCAATGTAGTTACAGCCACCAATAGCAACTTAAGTCGCGCTGGAAAATGTCGAATTGTCAGTTGTACTTCGCTCTTTCTTTCTTCTGATTTTCCCTTCAGATCTGAACAACCTTGACTCGAGCTTTCTTCTGCTACAAGAAGGTCGAAGTGTGGCGGGGGCATGGCGATGGGCGGACGGCGGACGGCCAAAGTGGCGGGAAAATTCCGCGCCAAAGAAAAACTTGCAACCACCGGCCGCAGAACCACATCAACAGATTTTCTTGTTTATTTTCTTTTTTTTTTTATAACATTACAACACGGCTTCTAATTGGTTCGCTTCAGATAAATAGAAAATCTACTTAAAATTAAAACAGTTTCTCTGATTGGCTACTAAATTTAGCGTCAAAAACAGCAGAACGAGGCACGCTACAGAGTAAAGAAGTTCAGGTTAGTGCAAAATGGCTGGAAGTGCGAAAGACTTGAGACGATTTGTCGAGTTTGGAAAAAAAATTGTCGCAGTTGGTCGTAATTACAGGTAAAGCCATGCAGTGTGAGCTTTCTTTGATGTATCAACATATTTTTGTTTTCGATCTTACAATGTGATGTGTTACAAGAATCTCGTGATTTTCTTCCTCGCCGCATGGTTGCTTTTAAAATCCTGACCAGCTTATGTCTTTCTCAGAGATCACGCGAAGGAGTTGGGAAATCCGGTACCAGAAAAGCCTATTATCTTTCTCAAACCATCGACGTCGTATATACAGCAAGGAGAAGCTGTTCGGGTAAATTTAAACTTTAGCTAGTTCCTGTTCATATTTCGCGATTCGGGGTGTATTTATGATATTTTTAAAGTATCAATTTTCCAAAAGTGTTTATTTACTCTGATGATCACCTATAATATTCCAAGGCTAGGTTATTCAAAGGCTGGTAAATTTTAATCCTGAGTTAAGCCAGAATTCCAGCAGTAGTTTCTCCTTAAAGGATAGGTAAATACGATTATATTGATCTTAAAAAGTACTTAAAAATGGAAGAGCATCCAGGTAAAATCATAGTAAATATATAAAAACGATCTCTGGATGAAATATTTTAAAAACCTATTGGAGCTTTCGGCTGTTTTACTACAGCCTTTGTCAACTGTGTCTACACACAGTTGACAC
>JAOBAT010005360.1:0-10670 GCA_026413305.1 Hydrozoanthus tunicans
CTGAATTATAATAGACATTTTTTATGAGAATTTACAAACTCATCATTTGGCACCCTTAGGAGTGAAAGGGTTAAATGATTGCCTGATGTGAAACCCTCTGACGAATGAAGCTCCTAATCAACTGTTCTTCTTCCTCAAAAATCTCCGCCAATCACGTAATGTGCATGTGGGCTGCAGGCGAAAGCAAACATTTTCGCGTCAAAATAAAGAGGAAGACACGTGAAATCCGAATGCGAGATAGTTGGATAATTAATTAAGATAAGCTAAATGCCAAAAGCTCAATGGTAAACACTTAAGCTACACCCAAAGGGCTGTATCCTAAATTCTAAACGACAAAAGCTAAAAGCAAAAAGCTAAACGCAAAAAGCTAAAAGCTAAAAGCTAAAAGCTAAAATCAAAAATCAAAAAGCAAAAAGCAAAAAGCAAAAGCTAAAAGCTAAACGCTAAAATCAAAAAGCTAAAAGATTAAAGATAAAAACAAAACGCTTAATGCTAAACATTAAACGCAAAAAGCAAACCGCTCAAAGCTAAAAGCAAAAAGCAAAAGCTAAAAGCTAAACGCTAAAAAGCAAACGCTTAATGCTAAACGCAAAAAGCTAAAGGCAAAAAGCAAAAAGCTAAAGGTTAAAGTCTAAATGTTAAATTAGGTTAAAGTCCAAATGCAGAACGCTTAAAGAGAAAATTTTAAAATCTATACTCCTCAAAAAGCTAAATACCAGTAAGATTACGTAAAAGTTGAGCATAAAACTTCGCATAAAGGTAAAAAGGTTGAGCAAGAAAATCTGAATGGCAGCAAAGGTACCCTCATAGTACCGCCAGGGAAAATGGAGATTTTTTTTGTTGTTGCCGCTTAAAACGATTGTAGTATTGAAAATTTATTGCTCATCTATCCGTGTTTTTGGTGTAAATCTTCGGTGAGAAAGTTATTTCTACGCCTTTATTTTCGTGTTTTGGTTTTTCTCCCCACTTTTTCATCAAAGCAGCGTTTCGCGGCCATCTTGAATTGCAGTGTCTGCTCTCAGTTTCAGAAAACATTCGAAAAACTTATGGTATCCCTAAAGGGGTCAAAATAACCAGTGGCGTAGCCATGGGGCGGGGTAACGTCCAGCTAACGGTGCAACAAGAATGTACAAGTACCTCTTAGAGGTCAAAACTCAAGGATTGAGTAAAGTTGAATAGGACTTTTATTCTTTTCGCTGTTCATTTTTAGACAGTTTACCACCCCATATCTAATGCGCGCCCCTCGTGATCCTTTTTACCGCTACTGTACTAGTTTTGTTGTAATTTACTTCTGTTTGAAACACAAATCTTTGGTTCTGTTACAAGAAACAATTTTACACATTAATAATTCACTTGTTTGATGTCATGTCTCTTCGAATGTTGAGTGACAACTGAAGGTAATGAGCTTCTAATATATTTAAAGCATCAGTTTAACACATTACACTTGACAGTGTCTATACTCGAGAGATTTATTCTAAAACAAAAAATATACTGTACTTGCTCTAAATTTCTAACAGTCGTTAAAATTTCAAGCTCTTATTCAATTTGTTAAATAGAAACTAGTTGTAAAATCTTACCAAACTTGTCTTTTTACCCATAATAGCCCCATAATATACTCTATTAAAGCTGTTATTCATCTTTTGCTGTTATGATTCTTTGATCGCTTAATAACACTTTAGTGATACATTTTAAGTCGATTTGGAGACTTCTAATTTTACTATTGTGGTATCTGGTATTCTTTATCGATGTCTTTATCGACACAGGAACCCGTAGGATTGTTCAAGTTTTTTTTCAATCGTCCTGTTACCGTCTAGCGGTAGGCAAGGACTTGGCTATTCAACACACACAATCTGATCAACATTATTATTGTTTTGGTGATCAGCTAAAAATAATAGTGCAGGATCGATACAGTCGATCCAAATCATCGAGTGGCTAGAGGTTAAGTTTGGGAAAACATATTCATCCAACGACAATCAATGGAATTATGCGTTTGTGGCGTTAATTTCCTCATACGTTTCATCGACATCTTGAATGACGCGTAAAACGGAGCTGTTTGCGTATCCTTTGTCTTGCGCAGTAGAGTTGTTCAAAGTCTTGTCTATAAATCTTTTGCGCTTGAGAGGTTGATATTCACTCGGTCGTTCAACACGTATAGTTTCCCCTTCAGGGTTTGCAGGGGGTCTTGGAAGAAGTTCCATGTAGTTTTTTTCTGCTCTGGTTTTGGAATCAGATGGTTTACGACCGAAGGGGAGTTGTGCAGACGTACTGGCCAGGACACTACTATAATGGGATGATACTTCGGTACTAGAGCCGCTCCCATCCACTCTCTTTTTTTCTTTTTTTCTTCGTAGTCGAAATGCAAGTAGTACAATCACAACCAAAAGCAGTATGATTAAGACCACCAATGGCACAACGGTAGGTACATGAAGTGAATGCTTACAGTTACACTTTTTATCAATAACTCCTACAAAACGAACATGAAAAGCTATCGTTTAGCTGTTTGTTATAAACAATAAGTTAAAATTTCATTTCATAAAACTTACTAAACATTAAACTGCGGCGTGAAACAAATTAATCGCAAAAAGGGTATCTTAAACAACCTAATAGCGCTATGTACACTCTATATTAAACGTATTTACCAGCTCGGCTACACGTATTTTTATTGGTTTACAATTGGTAATTTACCTCCGAAACAATATATAGATTGATGCCCAAACAAATGGACGGGCGGAAGTAATTGCTTCGTATCATAATAAATATATACGGACTTATTAGGAAACCCTTGTTGTATGTCTTTTTTTGTCTTTTTCTTTTGTTTTCTGGTCTTGAACCTGCACAAAACGTGCAGAAAACACACAACTTTTGATATTCAAATCAACCAAGAGCCAGTAAAAGTATTCTCACTAACACCTGAAACAAAGAATGTGCAGGATCACTGTTCGTTCAACATAAAACAAAGCATCTTTGTACATTCTTTGTATTTCCCTTTTGTGGTTTCTCGGCTTTCCTAACCAGTCCGTATAAATTAACTATTTTCGTACCTAAGAACTGGGTTTCAAACTTCTTTAGTACGATTATCACTTTCTTTATGCTAAATTAATATGAATATCCATATTCGGGCAAATCGATAGCTGACTGAAGAAAGGGAGAAAGATTTGACAAAAATTCAACCATAACGCGTGAAATTTACATATTCTTCTTTTGTTTTCTTCTTTGATCTGCTGATTGTCCATAACGCGGTCGCGTAAACTAACCAAAAAATTCATATTGGGATGGGGGTAACACCAAAAATTACTCAGGAGGGCCGGAAATGTAGAATTTTTTGCTCTTAGCGGATCATCCATCATTCATTTGCAGGTGTTAAGTAAGCTCCGAGGAGATCATCTATCCAGTGAAAAAATCAGGTGTTAATTACAAACCAGAACAGTGGCGATTTTTTGATACGTTTGCTTCCGTTTAGGATCAAGATGTTCAAAAAAGTTTAAAATGAAAACACATTGTTAAGAAACTCTAAAGAAGTTGTGAGCGACATTTTTTAGTTGACAAGTTGTCAAAACAACGTTTGTTGTAAGTTAGGTTGCTCACGGGTAAGTTGCGTCACGCACAGTGATTCAGGTAACACAAGTATTTTTTCTTATAAATTTCTTCTATTTCTTAAATGAAATTTCCATAGATCAGTTGCCCTGCTGGTATATACCAAAACACTTACTCTATCTCAATTTCGATGGATGATGGCTCAATAAGTATCTACTTAGCGCCAATTATTCTTTTAATATTGAAGTAGAACAAATGTTAAAAAAACTCTGAGCGCGCAGGTGTATTTTAGTTCCGGTGTGTTTACCTAACATTCTAGACGACGACCAATTTTGGAAAAAATTGTTAAGCATTAAGGCAATGGGATTAAACAATATAACTTGGAACGGGGCTTGAACAAAATGCGTTACCTTGAGTACTGGAGCGCGACACCAAAACTGGACTACTTCGTGACCCGGTGCCTTTAGAAGTGAAAGGTGCTATAGTGATCATGTACGCGTTCCGTGGCACGACCTCCAATGTTGTTAGTGGGTTTGTTCCATCAACTCTTTGAACACTTTCAACTGATTGTGTCTCTCCTTTGTAATAGACCTTGAATCCTCGTATAATGCCATTGCGGTTCATCTCGGGTGTGAGTTGCCATGCAACTAACATTCTATCTGAGCTAATGAACTCAGCTGTAATATTCTCCGGTGGAATTTCCGGTACTGTTTGAAAAAGAGTAGAAAATGTTGACTTGAGATAGTGCTCTCAATCGTTTCTCTAATTGTGTTAATTTCCCAAGAGCAGACATTTTTCATGCACCAAGTATTTGGTGACAAAATCAAATAATATAAAAAATAGTTAACTTTAACTAAAAATGCTCTTGTTTTTATCCCGTTTCTTTGTTACAACCGGTCATATCAGAACGATTATTTTGAGTATTGCTGTTGCTCTGTACCATGGCTTTGCAATTGTAGGTTGCTTTTACGCGTTTTCCCATGATAATCCAAAATGATATGCATTTCCTTATACACGAAAACATAAACTCAATTCTGTTTTAGTTTGAAAACAAAAAAAGAAAGTTTTAAAGAAAACTTGACCAACTTAGTGGGTACTACCCATAAGATCGAAGTCGCGCAGTTTCTTTTGTTTTCCTATTTGCACCCTTTCCCGAAACTATGGTTAGAATGCCTTGCAACTATTTACCGCCTTCGTCAGTCCTGGCGTTAACCACGATGCTTCTCGGCCCGTCTCCACCAGCTGTGTAGGCCGAAACGCTAATATTGTAGCGTGTGTATTTCTCCAGGCCAACCACGTTAGCAGAATAAACCTGCTGACCGTTTATTGCTTTGACGTTTTTAGAAAATGATATCATCTCTGACGAAGCCTTGCTGTAGTAAACCTTGTATCCAAGAACGATTTCTTTCTGGCCCGCGACAGCTATGCTACGCCAGGATACCGCTATACTTGTGGAGCTAGTTGCAAACGCTGAAACATGCTGCGGTGAGCCTAACGAACTCGAGGGAACTATGAAGGAATATTTTCTTGGTTAGAAAATTGAAAAATTCTATTGCAATTTGATCCCATACCAAACATTCCCAGCCAAATTGAAGACAAACGACAAAAGACCTCACGCCAGTCAAGATTAACAGAAAGCTTGCCCAAGTTTTAAGAATACGTTTCAACCCCTTTCGCTATGTAACGGTGTATACATGTTCACCAGTAAACGATCAGGAAAAAAAGTTGCAGCGGAGTAAGAAATTATTCCCAAAAGGCGCTCATACCGAAAATCAAAATGCTTTTCCAGGTCTGCTGCAACTACGCTACGCAAGAATACCACTAAACTTGTAAGAGTTGAACACGACACCACAACAAAACAAGTGGGACTCAATAGTCATGAAAGGGAATTAAGGATTTAAGAGGGATCACGGCAAACATCACCCAAACAATACCGCTTAGAGGCAAGCCAATTGAAGATGTCGACTCATATACCCATCTTTGCATTGTAGTTAGCAAGACAGACGGGAACGTAAAGGCGAGAATACGGAAAACTTGTAACGCATTCCGGCCTATTATAAGGAAATTGCGAAACATCGGACTTCAAACTAAGCTATGATTCTTCATTTTAAGCGTAAAAATAGTTCTACGGAAACCGGAGACAACGGCTATAACCAAAGTTCAGACAATTGATCAATGCTTTCAAAAGGTGATTATTTTGCGTCCAGTGTTCGGCAACGTTTCAAACTTTCAATTTGACCGTCTGAGAAACGTCCCCGACTTTTTGTAGTGCTAGAGAAGATTGTAGCTAAGGAACGTCTGACACATAACCGATGATGATTTTTTTAAAAAAAAACAAAAAATAGTAATGAAATCTTTAGTTAACCTAGCACAGCCTGAGAAAGATATAAGCCTGATTTGAATACCGATAATATTATCGACCTATCACCTTCACCAGTATCGATTTGACTTACCGTGGACTGTTAGTTCCGCCTGGACACTTTCTGCCCCGGCGCTGTTGGTTGCCGTGCATGTGTAGATCCCCTCGTAACTCGGACTGTCCTTTACCGAGGCAATCACCAGATCATTGCCGATCAGTGTGTGTTCCGGTAGTTCTCCATTGCTGAAAGTCCACTTAAGGCGAGGGACTGGTACCCCCGTTGCAGAGCAATTGAATCTAGCCATATGGTCTGCTAGCCGGACTGTGGATTTTGGTTTAACGGCAAATTCTGGTTTAACTAAAAAGAGAAAAGGTTGTTCAATCAAGTATCAAAAGAAGAATACGTATTTTAAACAAATTGAGGCAAGCTTTTTTTCCCCCTTTCATTTGTAACTATAAATTGATGCCAGGGGGAAAAATTTACTCTCTGTAGGTCGCAACTTTGCTGAAAGTCCACTTAAGGCGAGGGGCTGGTACTGCCGTTGCTGAGCAACTAAGTCTAACCACTTGGTATACTAGCTGGACTGTGGATTTTGGTTTCACGACAAACTCTGGTTTAACTAAAAAGAGAAACTGGTTGTTTTACTAGCTAAAGCGATTGTTTGTAAATGTATAAATGCGAACAACTTGAGATACTGCGTCCGTTTTTCTATAGGATTAGAAGAAACAAGGTTCTAATTTCTCCACGCTGTTTAACTTAGAATTTTTGGCCAAAACGTTTCGGAATATTTTTGTCTATGTGTCTGACATTTAACTTGTGGTCATTCCCATATGCAATACATCCGAAAATTCTTTTGTTATCTAATATCTTCAAGGAATCCGAAAGTGGAGTATTTGTGCTAAAACTTAGGCAGAGGAGAGCACACTTTTTGAGGCACCGTTTCTAGGTACATATTCTTCCTCGTTGGAACTGAATCATCTACCAAAAAAACGAGACCTCATTTTTCCAGTGTTGGAAATCTTAATTCAACGATGTAAATGAAATAGCACAAAAAGTAAAACGTCAGCTAAGTAATTATATTGAATAAGGAAGAGTATCAACAAGAAACACTAACTCAAAAAAACTGAACGAGTGTTAAATGATAATGGAAAGAGAAAACTTACAGTAGTTGTGACGATAAATAACGTCAAAATATTTCTATGGCATTTTAAGCGACAATGGTGGAAGAAAGAACAATGATGTAACAAACTAGAGTGATATCTTACAAAGTACTTCAAGTTCCTCTTCTTCTTTAGTAACTTTGCCCTTAACAGTGCTGACTGCTTCGCACGAGTAATTTCCAGCCTCGCTGTATGTAACACCTGACGTTCGAAGGAACAGACGCGCTGTAACATTCTGTAGAGGGGAGCTGATGTTAGTTATAACTTGCACAACACTATTGCTGTGTTCTTGAGCTGAGCTTTCTAATTGAACGAAAGTACTGCTTTTTCTCCACGTAACGGATGGCTGAGGGTATCCGTTGCCATAGCAATCAATGACGACGTTCTTTTGCTTCATAATCAGGCTTCTCGTAAGTGGTGGAGAAACATAGACACTTGGTGGTACTGCAAAAACGATATAATTATATTTTGTTATATAACAAAAAACGAATACAAAAAGTAGAAGTACCATATTCTAAGTTACGCTAACACAAAAAAATTCGAACGTTGGAGTGCTGATTGCCTTCGAAACGCTGTATGCTGTGTTCTAATGTACCTCGAAATGACCAAGGGAGCTATATCTGTCGGTTTCTAGTTACAATTAAGGTGCCTACGAAACGTTTGTGCTCATGTTAGTTTATCACGTTTACAAAAATTGTTCAGTTTGAGTTGCGTTCGACCTTTGTCTTACCTTTTTTCTGCAATCGAAAATCGTATTTGGCGGTTTAAAAGTTGTTCCTTTCCGCAGGTAGTAAACTGGGAAAGCTGAAAGCAATGGCGACCGGATAAAGAAGAAAGGTGGAGCTTACTGCGAAGCTTGGGCGCCTCAACATGTTGCAAAAAATACATACACATCGGGTGTACCAATGCACTATTTCCTCCAAAATTACATTTTATTACGTTATTTCTTCCCAAGTCTTCCTACTTTAGGGGAACCACTTTTGTCGGCCAGACTTGTCTCTTTATTAGAGACCAAAAAAATCTCAGTTCAAGTTATTTTTTGCAGCTTTTTCTCTCTAATACCGTTTTAAGACATGATAAGCTGCAAAATTAATATAAAAAAATCGTTTCATAGGTTATGGTACTGATCATGACGAGAACACAACTCACCCTGTACGTTAACCCAAACACTTGCTGTTGCGCTTCCAGCTCTGCTGCTGGCTACACACTGATATTGACCAATGTCGGTAAGATCAACACTTTCAACGATTAACCTCGAAGTGCTGGATTTTTGAACACCTCCTTTCCTCCAAACAGCAACAGGAAGTGGATCTCCTGTGGTATTGCAATCTAGTTCTAACTTATCGCCTCGCAACAGAGAATGATTGCTCGTTGTTGAGACAATCTTCGGTTGAACTAGAAGAAATAAGCGTAAACTTAACTGTTTGTTTGGCATCAATTACTGTCTATAAGTGCTTGTCCCTAATTTTCACTGTTGCAAAACAGTAAGAAATTTTGTTAAATCTTTAACTTCTTTACTGCAAAATATAAAAACACTTTCAACAAATCCTAAATTTGCTCTACCGTAACTAGGTAGGTATTTTAACTATTATTATTCAAAGAAAGACTATTAGCGCCTTCGTAGTGTAATGTAAATGAATATAGGTGTATCTTCTCTTCATAACCTGTTGTTTAGACCAGCAGATTTAAACTGTTTTACTTGTTCCAAGTTTCCCTGTTTGCCCTTAGACAACTGAAATGCATCTTTTCATGAATCAGTCAATACGAAAAATTTTCGAACACAACATGTCAAAAAAATCATTTAGCAAGTTACAGCTTAGGTATTTAAACAAACTCTGAAGGTTAAAGAAACCAGTATTTTCAAAAACAGGCTTTGCTATCTCTGTTGAGATGAGCTGAAGTGCCGGTCTACAAATCAATAGCCTAAACATTTATTCATATGGCATGTTTTGCCAAGGGGTTTCGTGAAGCACTGCTTTTAACCTCTTCCCAGTAGATCTAAACAGTTTGTTCACTACATTACAAGGAAGTCAAAACTTAACATTCATTCATCTTTATAAACCAAAAGCGGGTTCCCTCGCGTCTGTAATTCACTACCAAGCGTATTCCATACAGCCCCGAGTCTTGTAAAACACATCATTTAAAGTTTTCCCAGCAGTCCAATATCACTTTGTTACAAGATTGTGAGCAAAACAGAACCTGTTATCTTCGAGAATCATTAAAACTAAAATTTCTTTTTACCGTCAACTGTCAGCCACGCGGTTGATGACCTCTTCCCCGCTCTGCTGGAAGCAGTACAAGTGTAGGCACCTTCATACTCTGTGTTGTTTTTAACAAACGATATGCTCAAAAATACTATTAATTTTTACCCTTTTTACATTAATTTTATTGATTTTGTTAGTGTCAAGTTAAGGCATAAAAACCAAATGCACAGGTAACCCAGCGAAGTCGGGTCAGTTGCACGGGGAGGGTTGGTTCTTTTTTCCCGTCCATTTTTATAATACCTGTACATAGGTTATTTGTCATAGATTCTAACAAAGATCGAAATACTTATGTAATAAGTAAATCTTTTTTATACCTTCCTTGGTCATTCTATCGAAAACGAACAAAACAAAAGGTATTTGACGAATATTCAGAACCGTTTAAAAAAAGGCATTCTATAAAGGACTTCAACTTATCTTCATATACCAAGTACCATAAAAACTCTATCAGAAAGATATTTACTTACAAAGGACTTCCAGGCCCTGTTTTGATACGGATACGCCGTCCCTTAGGGTACTGTTTGCAACACACGTGTAGTTCCCTGCTCCGGCGTACGTTAAACCAGCAGTTCGTAAATACAAACGTGCAGTAACATTCTTTAAGGGAGAACTGCTTCTTTTTAATACTTGCACAGTGCGTGTTGTGTCGTTTTCAGAAAACGTCTCCACCACGTGCACCAAGGAACCCTTTCGAATCCACTTCACGGATGGTACAGGATTACCGCTGGCGTAGCAGTCGATTGAGACATCCCGCTGCTGCTTCACAAAGATCCTCGTTTGTGGTGGGGCGATGTACGCTGCAGGGTGAGCTGCATCGGAACAAAAATATTTACTATAATGCAGCTATTGGTTTTGTGATCTATAACGAAACACAAATAGCAGGTGTAAACTTAGAGTTATTTTTCACAGTCAGAAAAAAATATAAATCTAACATTCATAATAAATTAATCACATAAGTGCGCAAGTGTTCAAAAGATCTTTCGTGAACAAACTGAACAGAATATATCTAAGACTTAGAGTATTAATCTCTGTGAACAATAGGAAGTTTGGACGATGAATTGAATGGAATAACGTGTATTGGAAACAAATAACTTTCTTAGCTTGCCTCTTTAGCTCCCATGTTCTCGAAGACAAATATAATATTGAAAATAAAAAGCTATAATTCCAACCCAAAATACCGTTCGAGCAGTGAAACTCACTGTCTGAGAACATTTCTTCTAAAGCAATATCTATCTTAAACTCTATAAAGGGGTTCCCCCTATTTATGTAAAATAGCTCAGCTGATCTGCGACCAGTTAACCCTCAATCGAGAAGAGCCCCAAACTAGTTAACTAAAGATCTGATACATATAGTGA
>JAOBAT010005371.1:0-10669 GCA_026413305.1 Hydrozoanthus tunicans
ATATATCCCAACGAACATCCCTATCCTTCTAACCCGAAGCGGCTGTTCAACTTTAAAAAAAACATAGTCACGGAATCTTCTCCGAGCCGGGGTCTGCCACCTCGAGCCTATTAACGTCCTTATCCGAGGATATCCGGGTCGAACCCGACTAAGTTTGGCTTAAATTCGTCCAAGCATGCAAATTTGCTTGTCGCACTTGCGACGTCATCAGTTTTAAACATTTTAAAAGTGTTAACACACCGAGTTCAGCTCATTCTACACTGCAAGCTCCAACCAAACAAGAAGCTTTAATTGAAGACTTGACGATTTGCCCACCATGAGGAAACCAAACCCTAATTCCTTAGCATAGTGAAAGCGAGTAATAAAAATAAACTTAGTTTCACGTGACTGAACGATGGAACAACTCATTGTAACCAGGAGAGGTCAAGAATGTCAAATCCGCTAACGGCATGTTGTGTGAAAACAAACACGAGCGTAATTAAAATCTAACTCACATGCAACAGAATAAAACTAAATCATACTCAAGTCTTTTAAATATCCAGTTAAGAACTCTTCTGAATTAATTCTAAATCTGTTACAAAGTGACCTGGTCACACTATTAACGTCCTTATCCGAGAAGAGGCGAAGGTCTAACCGTTTACAGACTTTAGAGCAAAGGTAGCACCTCTCCTCAGTTGTTTTAAGACCCTGAGTGAAAGTCTGGCACAGGGAGTGAACCCGTCTAAGTTTAGCTTAAATTCGTCCAAAGGTTATGGATTGGCAGAAAAAAAGGCAAATTTGCCTGTAACACCTGTGACGTCATCAGTTTAGCCATTAAAAATGTTAATACACCGAGTTCAGTTCATTCTACACTGCCAGCTCCAACCAAACAAGAAGCTTTAATTGAAGACTTGACGATTTGCCAACCATGAGTGAAACACGTTCACTTTTCATTGTGCGTTGTTTATTTTGGTTGATATTCTGTGTGCAGCAATGTGTATTCTCATTGCCAATGCCTTCAAACAGTAACCTTGATCTTTACCGTCTTTTATCGTCTGGAATCCAAAGGTATCCCGGGAAACGTAAGTGTATAAACCATACAAGATCGTTTTTTTTTTGTGTTGATGTTCGGTTTCTAATACACGTATTTTTTATAGAAGAAACAGTAAATTTGGCCGAGGCTCATTGTTGTTAATTTCTTGGCGACATGAACCTCAAGTTGTTCTTAGATTGTTCTTATTTCTATGTGTGGTTTAAATCGTATAAAAACTAAGCCAAACGGTTGTTGGAATACGTCATGAATGTATTAGAAAATGAATAGCAAGGAAATAACATCAGGTGAAAAATGTACGTGTATAGCATATAATTTGAAGCAATTGTTACAAGACATTATTTGGGTTTTGCTGAGACGTACATGTTCTAACGTGTTCTAGATAAGTCAAGGCAAGAAAAGTAGATTTTTTTAAAATTTTGCTAGCTTGGCATGGAGCCTAGAACCCTCAAGAAAATTTGCAAACTTTAAGAACGATTCAACATTTTGTTTTAAAAGTCTAATGATCGCGTGCCAAAGTTGCATGCAGAGAATACAGATGGGCCTTTTGGCGCAACCCAAAATAAGAGGGCAATTCTGAGCCCGGATGATGATAAGTACCCATTTTTTTACAGACGACAAAGTTAGTCAATGTAAGTCTTTTATGTGTTTTGGCCCTATTAATATTTGTATCTTGGGTACGGTTTCCTTGTTTTTGCGATAGTAAACATATTGAGTGTAATTGTGCTATATATTTTTTCAACGAGGGAATTTGTCTTTTCCAAGCTCGTTTGCTAATCTTGTATAGCAACAGCAGATTTTGAAAAATTTGAGAAACAAAATGTTGAATTAGTTCTTAGTTCAGATAGCTATTCAATTGCAGGGAAAGATGACGACTTTCAAACTACATTTTTTTTTCTCGCCGGAGTCTCGAGCTAAAGAAGGGAGATGTGTCACAAGACATTATTTGGGTTTTGCTTAGAAGTACATGTTCTAACGTGTTCTAGATATGTCAAGGTCAGAAAAGTAGTTTATCGTATTAGACTGAATCATGCAACTCACGTGTAACACACGTTAGTGTTTGTCAGATGTTTCTAGTCATCCAATCAGTGACAAGGAGTAAGATAAAGAATAGTGCGTCAGCTATAGCTTTCGACACACACATTTGGATTCTGCTTGAGTCGTGCAAGAGCTTTGAGTTACTTCTCTTGTTCGAAGCCTAGTTTAGTGAAAGTTCAGAACTGAACGGAATCCGTCAGTATGACCAGAAACTAAAAAGGGTTAGAGCAAGCGGTAACATCGACAGCTTAGAAAGCATACTTCTTGGTGACGAGTGAAGCATTTGATAAACCGTATGGTTTGTACGGAGAACGATCCCCATTGTCTCTCGCACATGTAAAGTCAAGCGAATAACAAAAGCTCTACCAACAAAATGGGAATAGCGACAAGTTCATTATTTAACACAATGAGTGATCAAAGGAAAAAAATTGCGAACCATCTTCTTATTCATTTTGTTTTCTTAAAGCCCGGTTTCCATATAGTCGCAGCAGTGGCAGGAGTCGCGAACAAAGTTGTTCTACAACTCTTGCGACTGCTGCGACTATATGGAAACCGACGGCGTCCGCGTCTGCTGCAACTGTTGAGACTGCTGCGACTCGAGTTGCAGGATTGTTCTATCTCAGCGACTGCTGCAACACGAGTTTCGCGACTGCTGCGACTGCTGCAACACAAAATTTTAATGCAAACCTGCGACGAAAGTTTGGTTGCGACTCCTGCAACAAACTGTATCCCAGAAACCATTGCAGTTACCAGGGGTTGAACCATTCTCTCACGACAGTTGTGACAGCTGCGATTTTATGGAAACCGGTGAGTTGCAGGAGTCGCCAGCAGCCGTGGCACACGCAAAACCTTTCTCTTCACGATTTCTGCGACTCCTGCAACTATATGGAAACCGCGTTTAAGTTAAAAATAGAAGCTCAGCCAAAGTTAAAAAATTAACTATCGAGCCCGAGCCTCGGCTTGTTCTTAAACTGTTCTTAAATTCTGGCCACACTGAGCTTCGTTCTTACATAGTTGTTCTTACAAAAAAATTGCGTGTATAAAATGTTGTCAATTAAAACAATCGAGAAGCTAGAATTAATGACAACTACGTTACAAATATTATTTGGAATTGAACTTTATGGCAAATCGGTTTCTTAATGTTTCTCCTTGTGTCTTGTATGGACTAAAAAAAGCATCTGTCTCTTTACGGTGTCGAAAAGACTCCCTTAAAACTGTTTGTTGGTACTTTGTCGTTTTGAAAATATACGTAGTGTGCAAAACAACAAACAAATTCGCTTGATTAAGTTCTTGAGTTTTATCTGATCTCTTCTGTCCACCTTTGATGCACTCGAAGCCTTTAGCTACAAGGGCCTGTTAATGAAACTTTGGCGTATTATAAAAATTTAAAAGTTCCAACGACAGATAATTACACTTACAATTGGTCGAGAACAGCTCACTGAAAGTTTCGGCTGACCCAGAACATTTTTACGTGGTAGTAAATATCGCACGTATATAGTAAATTTTCGTGTATGCTCCTTCAAACCGCGACAGTTGACACAAAAAGAATCAGGTAAGCCCACGGGGCAAAGTAAAATTAAAGATTAGAATTAATGCTTAATTGAAAACTTTTGTTCAATTGAGCGAGTCGCGACTCACGACTGAACTAATTCTTAACCGAGCACGACTGAACTATATATCTTACCGAGAAATATGGCATATTTTACATGATGAAAGGCAGTACTCTTCTTCGCGTCAATCTGCTCCAGCTGTTACAAAGATTTACGCTTTGTTGTGCACCTTTGATGCAAAGTGTGTTATTTTACCGAGGAGGGGAGGGCGGGGGGGGGGTCTCATAAGCGAAAAAGACATGTTTCAGGACAAAGAGTAAAAATGGATCTAAGAAACGAATTAAAGCTAACACATACCATTACATTAAGAGTTACAATTCAAATACATTTATTGCGTTTTTTTTCATTCAATGACCAGGAGTGGAACTGTTCGATAGGGGAATTCTTCAAAAGTACAATGTACAGGTAAGATTATAATAAACGTGCAAAGTATAATATTTTAAATTTTAATTTCTTTTTATCTTTTAACATTCCGAAACCAAGCAAGGAGAAACACAGTTTAGCTCAGTATTCATCTGAAATTCACAAAACATCAGGGTCCCGATTTTTCTCAGAGTAGTTTTCATTTGGGTTGAGTATTTACGAAAACGAGAAAAGGTAATAAGCCACATCAAAGGGTCAAATACCGCTAGAGTGACGAAAGACTCAATTATTAATTAACTGCAAAAGTTTTCTGTCCTTGAATGGCGTAGCGAAAGAAGCTAGAGAAGGACATACAAGTGTTCAAAGTGGGCGAGGTTGAAGATTGCAGCCGGCGGCTCTTGTTTGGCAATCAAAACCCTAATTTACTGAGGTCACATTAAAAAGACGAACAGTCAAATAACACTGTTGGTTTTCTTTCAGGTCCTTGGCACACCGATCGAGTCAATCAAAGCGACAGAAGACAGACAGATTTTTGCAGACAAGTTGGTAGAGATTGGTGAAAAAATTGCTACTAGCTACGCAGTGAACTCTGTAAGTATAAAAATATTTTATTAAAGATAGCAAGAATTAAATAATAATAACATTTGTTGTTGTAGTAGTAATAGTAGTAGTAGTAGCAGTAGCAGTAGCAGTAGCAGCAGCAGCAGCAGCAGCAGCAGTAGCAGTAGTAGCAGTAGTAGTAGTAGTAGTAGCAGTAGCAGTAGTAGTAGTAGTAGTAGTAGTAGTAGTAGTAGTAGCAGCAGTAGTAGCTGCAGTAATAGTAGCAGTGCTAGCAAGAGTGGTTGTTTCATTGCCGTTAATGTATCCTACAGGTTGAAGAAGCAGTTAAAGCAGCAGAGAAAATCAACTATCCAGTTATGATCAGATCCGCCTACGCCCTTGGGGGACTGGGCTCTGGCTTGTGTGACAACGAGGAGAAGTTGAGAGACATGGCAACACGGGTGGGTTCAGCTTTATTTTGCAGGAGCTGTTCCTTTTTTAGCTTGATTGGTCTTTAAAGTCTATAGAACTCATTTAATATTCCGTGATAGCTTCTATAGTTGTAAGCTACAAAGTCTTCTGCCTGCGGAAGGAAGCCATTTTTCGTTATTTGTGTTTTTTTGTATTTTCTTTTTAGAGTATATCATAATGCGGCTCTCACTGTGTAAAAAGAAACTGATGTTTTAGGAGCGATGGATTTTTGGAATAGAATAAGAAAGAAAGCGAAATGTTATAAGCGCAAAGCGGTAAAAAGAAAAAAGTTTTCCTGCCTGCGGGCATTAAAAGATAATACTGCTCAGGCCCTCTCAACAGCCAATCAGATTACAGGATTTTATTTTGGCCATGTAATAAAATAAATTAAAGAGTACAAAATTTCCAAAGCGTTTACCAAAAAAAAATTGAAAATTGAATTTGTGTTCCCTAATCTGAACTAACTGAAGTTTCCTGAAAATTATAAGTAACATTACAATAAAGGTAATAATATTAATAATGGTTTAACTTAATAAAAATTTTAATTTCCTTTTTTCTCAAGTAAGAACCGTATGTTTGGGTTTTTTCTTTTTTTTATTTCAGGCGTTTGCTATGACCAATCAGATTCTGGTGGAAAAATCTTTGTTGGGCTGGAAGGAGGTTGAGTACGAAGTAGTGAGGGACGCCAAGGACAACTGTGTCACCGTTTGTAACATGGAAAACTTTGATCCTTTGGGAATTCACACAGGTTTCTGACTAAAACGTGCTTTCAGTTTTCAAAGATGTCACCAATTGCATCCATCTTTTGTCTATTCACAAGCCCGACAAGTTTAATATTTTGAACATAGAATACAATCAAACCCAGATAGTTTGAATCCCTTATAGCTTGAATTCCCCGCTAACTTGAAGAAAAACTGATTTTCCCCTTGGATCGTGTTTTTTTATGTAACTTGAAATCTCGATAACTTGAAGAAAGTTCAATTTCATTTAACAATTCCCGAGTTACTGGGGTTCAACTGGACTTTTTCATAGTATAAATGCCCTTCAAACAACAAATCATTTTTTCTTGTTTACAGAAGGCTTTTAAGTCTTGTTTTGCCGGTTTTTCTTTTAAGGTGACTCGATTGTTGTTGCGCCAAGCCAGACACTTTCTAACCTTGAATACCACATGCTGAGAGAAACTGCAATAAAGGTATTTATTACTTGTATCACGAGAATTTCATTGCGTAAAGCTTGTTTGTAAAAACCAGTACGCTATATTTTCACATGTGAAAAACAGCTATACAACGACTAAAACGGTGTATAGCTGATTTCACATGTGAAGGTATAACCAATCAGCAGTAGAGTTAATGTACTCCGACCAATCAGGTGTGAGCATCAACATGTTTGAATTTGACGGTTGGTTTTTTCGTCTCGGCGCGCTCGAGATGATGGCGGAAAGTGAGCCAAGGTTTGCGCTCTCCGATATCTCAATTGAAGAGTTTATTCAACAACAACAAAACAAACACACCCTTAGTAAAACAGGGAGAGATGTTGCCCTCCTAAAAACATTTTTAGTATCATTGAAAGAGACGAGAGAAATTGAAGCTATTCAGCCGGCAGAATTGGATGAATTTATTGCCAAATTACTCATTCAGTTAAGAAAAAAAGACGGCGAGGAGTACGAGCCAGACGCAGTCCAATGCAAGTCCGTTTTTTCAATGAAAATTTCGTAATACATGCAATAAACAGTTCACAACATAGAAAGTGCTTTGTACGGGATTTATTCACTCGATGCTTGTGCAAAATTCCTCACTCGCTCGTGCCTCGCTCGTTCGGGACTTAGCACAAACATCTCGTGAATAAAATCCCATACGTCGCACTTTCTATGAAGTAAACTATATGTACATACTTTTTGGTTTTATGATTTGTGAACCAGTATTTTTTGAACAACCAAGCCCAGAATTGTAGAGGTACAACGTATTGGTTCGAGTGAGGCCTTGCCTCTTGAAATCAGGAGTAATCCAGGTTTCTACAATCTACAACGTCAAGAAAGAACCACCACTGAGGGAAAACACTATTTGATTGTAGAAGTATTAGAAATAAGCGTCGAACCAACCAAGGAATGAAACGTTTCTCGTTTAGTTAGCCTTCTGTTACTTCTGACCACTTTATGTGTTATTTACGGCTAAGTAACTTCTCCCAACTAGGATTCATACTTGTTATGTAATCAGTTTGGGAGATATTCGCTTTTTATCTTCAGTACAGTTGACCTAACCCTTGTTGGCTTTACTGTCCACTCGTTGTGTGTGTGTTTGTAAAGAGATATTAATTCGTGATCAATTGGCTTGTTGCAGGTTGTTCGTCATCTTGGCATCATCGGTGAATGCAACATCCAGTATGCACTCCACCCGACCTCTCTGGAGTACTGCATCATTGAAGTAAACGCCAGACTTTCCAGGAGTTCAGCACTTGCCTCTAAAGCAACAGGGTTAGTAACAATAAGTAGTTGCTATAGTTGAACCCCGATTACTCGAACCCTTGGTAACTCAAATTCCTCGCTAATTGGTTAATCCCCTTGGAATTGCTTCATATATTTACCCCTATAACTCGGAACTTCTATAATTTCAAGTATTTTCAATTTCCCTTGGTGATTTGTGTTACCAGAGTTTAACTGTGTAGAGGCGATGTACGATGAAAAAATGCAGGCTGGGACATTTCAAGGTTGGGCAAGCCGCTTTAGACTGCAATTTGGATCACCTGAAAAAGTCCGTGTTAGCTATTTATACTTTTGAAAATAATTAGGGTACAGGGGAAAATGTGGCATTGTTTGTACCTCCGCCTGGTTAGCCCAGTTGGCTAGGCGCCAGTCTCTTATTCCCGGTGCCGGACCTTCAATAGCTTCATTCAGGGACTTTAAGGTGCTGTTTTTGCTCTAACATCTGTAAACGGTTAGACTTTCGCGTCTTCTCAGATAAGGGCGTTGGTCTCGAGGAAAGGCCTCAAAGGGAACCTCAAGTCCTATTGCCTGTTCTCCCGTGGTTTTTTGATCAAGAAACAAACAAAACCAAAACTTTTATGCTTGTTGTTTTATTTTTTATGAGAAAAGTGAAACATGCAATTGAGGCATCATCACTTGTCAGTAAAACGCTCAATGTCTTCGAGCACTTCAATGTGAGTGAAAGACCATTGGACACAGCGGCTGAGTACAAAGTGAATAAGCTTGCTTTTGACGCGTTTTCGATCAGAGAGAAACCAATTACATGGGCGGGGCATCACACCACTGAAAATAATCAGCTATTAGTTCCTTTTTATATCAAACTAGAGCGTGAACGGAGGCTTTAGTTTGAATAAACTGCCAAAAAAAATCCATTTAGCAGTGATTTGTATAAACAAAAACTTGCAAAAACTAACGATAAAAACCTACGTTTCGGCGACATCTTTGTGCCATTGTAAAGGGAAACTAAAATAATTATGCGAGTTCAAGAGTTACTAAAAGTTCAGAGTCATTGATTTTATTAAGTTAGTCAAAATTGAGTCCGATTGTACATTTGAACACGGTCGTAATTGTTTAATGAGTAACATCTCAATAAGACTTTCAAACTTGTTTTGGCGTTTTTTCAACACCTTAAAACAACTATGCCTGTTACCAATCCATTTCCAGTGAAATCCAAGAACATGCAGAGATTTAGTACTTTTTCGTATCGAAAATTTTTTAGCCAATTTCAGAGCGATTGTAACTGCGATGGCCGAAGTCACCCCGTCATGGTTTCTCTTAACACCAATCCCTTGTGGTTACACCAGTAACGATTATTCCTGCTCCACAGATACCCGTTGGCTCACATTGCTGCTAAACTGTCCCTTGGTATACCCTTAACCGAGATCAAGAACTCTGTATCGCAGAAAACGACAGCGTGCTTTGAACCCAGTTTAGACTACATCGTAACAAAGGTAAGCTGAGCAGTGGAGAAGCAGTAAATAACTCTGTTTAGGTTACGTTGTAATGTTATTTTCTTGGTCATATCAGATCACTTTTAGCCATGGCTTTCACGCTTAGACTAATTGTTTCTTTCAGAAAAAATTATGTCAATTGTAACCAGGCGAAAACTCCCTCCCCCTCCAAACCATTTCAGTTTCTTGTTAGTTAAGGTGTTCCAATGCTTTTTGGACCCTTGACTGAGTCCACTGGTTTTGCTTCAGGACTAGTCCACGGGCTGGAATCGCAAACATATTACTTTGCTTGGTCCTAAGAATTATTGTATAACGGCTTTTATAACATAAAAGGCAAAGTGGGATAACAGCGAGAGCATTTTTTTCTTAACTCAAGACAAAATTACTCGGTGCTAAATGAGCGCTGGTTTGCAAAAGGTGAAGGATTCCGAAGGTTTTCCGAAATTTTTCGAAAATCCCAAAAATGCGTTAACAACGGTTTTAAACCGATTTGGATGTTTTTGGAAGGTTCCGGATACTTCGAAATGTTTTCCAAAATTTTAAGTCTTACCAATTCCTTAGAAACGTTTTCTTTCCATTTTGCAGGATTGTCCGAAAATTTTTTGAAATCACGAAATACCTCAGAAATATTTTAAACTATACTGAAGATTTCCGAATATTAACAGAGATTGCAAAAACTTCAATACATCTCCGACAATTTTCGATGAAACTCGAAAAATTTAGGACTCTTTTCACTTGTGTTTTTGAAAAAAAAGTTGAAAACACTCGTGAAACTGATCCTAAATTTTTCTCACCTGCATGTGATTGATTACCTATACTAAGTCGAACTTCGAAGAAAAACCATTAATAGGGGGAATTCGGGGTTCAATGTATTACCAAGGTACATTGTTAAGGAAGCCTGTTGTTTGTAAATAAGCCCAAAGGATTGCAAAACTTGTTACTATGTCATTGCCATTTTTCGTGTTTAGATTCCACGGTGGGATCTTGATAGATTCCACATGACCCCGAAGGAAATTGGCAGTTCCATGAAGAGTGTTGGCGAGGTTGGTATTTTTCTCTTGAGTAAAATAGTTACGCGCTTTTTATCGTTTCACAAACATTTTGTTCCTCTGCGAGTAGAACGTGTTTGTGGCCGAAAGCTAAAGGGTCTATTCCTAAGCACCCTTACAGATCTCAAGCCAGTAAGAAATAAATTACCAGTTACAAGGAAATAACCATTGAGGCTAGAGTTAACATGAGACTTTTGCTGGTTACCAGCGAAAAACCATTGAGGCTAATATAGTACGATAGCCTATGTTATGAATCATCTTTTTGGTTCTAGTAATCAAGAATATAGTCAATGGCTTTTCTCTTGTAATTTCCACTATTCAACTTTTAGTAGAAATAGTGGATCACCTGTATTCAGATTTTAGCAGTTAACATTTTAACCACACTGTACCTGTCTAATTGACACACCATTTAAATTCGTATTACAGGTTATGGCTGTCGGACGAACGTTTGAAGAGAGTATGCAAAAAGCGCTGCGAATGGTTCACCCTTCTGTTGATGGGTTTGTTTCAAAGGTAAATTAATTTTCTACCCTTATTGCTAAAATTCACGCTTTTTGTAGTTACTGCGCATGCGCGACAGTAGCTACAATGCTATCGTTTTGATGGATAGAGTCGATTTTAGGTTGATACGCCGTGTA
>JAOBAT010005382.1:0-10669 GCA_026413305.1 Hydrozoanthus tunicans
GTATAAGTACTGTGTATAAGTTTAAAACTTTTTATTAGTATGTCTTCACCAGTACAGTGTAACATTCATAAAAGCAATTTTACATACTGTAAAGTCAATCTTTGCCTAGAGATAAATATCTTCATATATTTAAAGGGTTCATTTATTAAATCTTGTCTTAAGTGAATTCTTGTTGTTTGTACTTTAAAATAAGAATACTCTTTAAAGAGCATGTCTGTGACACGATATCAGTTTTTCGATTTTCAAAAAGAGCACTATTAAAATCCATATTTTGCAAAGTTTGAAAAACATATGATGAATCATGACATGACTTGTAGAACTTTGAATTTTTCTCGCTGAAATTGCAGTCCTTCCAAGCGACTTTGTGTAATAACTGTATGACATATAAAGTCATGTGCGATATTAATTTAAAACATATGTAACTGCTAAAGTTTGTATTTAATTGTTTCTTCTATACTTTGTGCCACCATATTGGATCGACTGAGGCGAGACGCATGTGGCTTTACACATCATATTGTTGGCGCGTTTCCCTCGAGCGAGGTCGTCTTGAGGGGACACTTTTAGCGAGTAAAATGCAAAATCTTTTCATTGTATGTTTCTTAAACTTATCAAACCAATCTTTCTTATAAGTATAATCTTTTTGAAAATTGAAAACCTGATTTTGTGTCGTAAGCTCTTTCAAGTTTGATCCTATAAACAACAGGTGTTTTTTATTGCCTTTTTTCAGATTTCTGACTCACATGCATACCGGTGCTGAACTGAGTTTATCTGTGGTGAAAATCCTCTGCTATGTGTGTCATTCTATCTCGGTCCAAAGCCACATTGTTAGACTTCTCACAGCTAACACGGTTAGTTGTTGCTTGAGAGCTTAGTATTAAACCATTCAAGAATCTTTTCAGAATTTTTTTTTTGAAAAATGACAAAGGGGACACAAAAACAAACATGTTTATGTTTGATAGCTGCATCTGGGTTAGTACCCCTACAGGGTTCACATCTTCGTGAAAAATCATGGAAATCGAAAATGTATTTTCCAGGGCTGGAAAAGTCACGGAATATGAGAAAAATGGCAAGTTCATAGAAACGTCATGGATTCTTTTCCTTGAGCTATGGTTTTGGCGAATAAAGTCTTAATGTAATTGAGCTGCAAACACTTGTTTCACTGGCATGTCGTCCAATAAAGAAACGCCATTGTTGTGGTTTGTTTAAAAAAACGTATGCTTTTAAAATTGTAACAATATGATGAACTTGCAATACATTAACAAATTTGAGTGCTGTTCTCTAAATTCAAGAACGTGACACTGTCTTTCAGTGTTTAAAAGGTGTAATTGGCATTTGAAATTGAATTAAAGTGTAAGTACAGTAGCCTGTTTGTTTGAAGTGGATTCCTTGATTTCTTGATATTTTGGAGTCACGAAAATAGTCACTTGGTCGTGGAATTTCGTTCCTAATTCTCAAATTGAACACTGCTCTTGGACATCTGTAGGAAGCAGTATGTTGATTGCAACCTGCTCGTAGAACTTTTCATAAATGTTGTTTTTTTAATATTCTTTTGTGTGCATTCAAATTAGCCTTTCTTGCCTCGTTCTCGAGTGAAACTTTCAAAGTAATGTTGCCTGAAACCGAGGCTAGACAGGCAAATTTGAATGCACACAAAGGAATATTAAAATCGCCGTTATTTCAGCAAGGTTGATTTGTTTAAAATCATCATTAAAATTTTATGAATAGAAGTTTTTACCAAACTTTACCTTTTCAATACCTTTACAGACGGAATCTTTGCAGCTGTTGATTGGGTTTGTGGATCATTTAGATATCAGCGAACCCGAGGACATGTTGGAGAAGGATTTGCAGGAGATAGGGCAAGGTTTGCTAAACTTATGGCACTTAGTTTCATTTACTAATAAGAAAAAAGATATAGGTTTTCTTAAATACAGAGCATCGATGTATTATCTTATTGTGTATCAGTCAGTGAGATTCAATAAATGAAAAAGTTGGATTTGGCTTTCACAGATATGCATGCTAGTAATTTAAGACTGTAAAAATCTAAATTAAAACGCCCTATAGTAGAACTTTGTCGGTACTTATCTATAATGCCCTTATCAAAATAAGAACCTGTTTATAAACCAACGGTACCCTGGAGTCACACTAGACTTTCTACACGAACCCAGTTAGGCTAGCTTGGAAAACTCTTGGTTCTCATATACGGGTTTTTACTGTAGTTGTATCTTAAAGAACATGTTATATACTGAAGTATATTAAAGGTTCATCTCATCTCAGCCACCTATCGGGAACTTAAACAAGTACATAATCCTACAATATAATTCTTTTTCCAAAGGGAACCGGAGTGACTAAGCTTATGCAAACTTTGTATAGTTTAACAAAGGTTCGGCAGTTTTAACCAGTTTAACTCTGAAGATGATCTTAAAGATAAAAATCGTTTAGTTTTTTTAAAGTGTATACCAATTTTACCTATAAGTGCAATACAATTTTACCAGGCGGACTTATGACCATACTGAAGTATGTTTCTGTTTAACAATGCCCGTGATATTCTGCAGATTACATAGATGTGAAGTCATACAGTTCTACCCAAATCCGTAACGCAACGAGGCAGAATATTGTACGCTTGATGCTTCACTCACTTGAGTATCCCGGCCCAAACCTGGCCCATTTTCTTTTGGGCTTTGAGCTTCGAAAACCTGTTAGCAAGACAAATCTCCAGGATCCAGGTACGAAATAAAGCACTTGTCAGAATAAATAGTTGTACAGTTTAAATCTCCTCCCCGGATAGATTGTTAAGAACTGTCTCACGCCGTCTCGCTGGCCGGTCTGTGATCTATCACGTGGAATGCGTGACATATCACATTCGAACTGATGAAGTTCGTGAGATACGAAAGAAACGTCAGTTAGTTGATGAAATCTGCATTTAGTACTTGATTTAAACTGTACTCATTCAATCGACTAGATGAATATTATTCATAGTAGACTTGGTACAATATTGTATTATATAATATTGAATTCCTTGTGATCAGTTTTCTGCTACGAACTACAAGTTAGTTTATGACCAAAAATACCCTGTACTCTTAATCAGGAATTTGTAGAGCTAAGTTGTTCCTGCCTTTATCTTTGTGTAGTGTTCCCCTTGAGTGGCATGTAAACACAACGTATAGATTCGATTGAGGCTTTGCCACTGGATCGGGGAATGATTAAGTTACGACGATCCCAGTACAGCACCAACAGAGAACCCCATAAACCCACACAACAAAGGGGTGTAGATAGACAAGGCTCAACTCGAATCATACCTTATCTACCTATAATAAAGAACAGAAGTTTCTTATACTCTTCTGCAGTATAGATTTTACTGCTTTGATTTTTTTGAGAGTTTACAAGAATAGTTTTAAACTAACATGGTTTGCTAAACTACTTGCTGGTTGGATTACTCTAGTCCCGAAGGATACGTTAGGTCTTTTTTTTATTTTAAGCAGGAAAAACATATTTCGCTTGCCAAAGTCAGTACTAGTAAACAACAAGGCTGGTTATAACTAACACCACGAAATTAGCATTTTTGCTTTGATTGCATTGTTGTTTTACCTCTGCCAAGACAATACGCTATAGATTTTAGTAATAGGCCTTATGCATGTTGACGTCAAACTAGTCAATTTCACCCCAAAGCCTCGTATTCAAGAAATAGGTGTGAGCATTTTGCACGTGCAAACCGTGTTCACGAAGGGATTCCTTTCATTTGTGGACGCTTTGGGATTTGAATTATGAAATACTCACACTTTCGTGATTCGAAAGCCAGGCTTGGGAGTGTTTGACGTAAACATGCATTAAGCCTATTGAACCCTATTATTCCTACCTGTTTTTCTTTTTTTGCGGAACTTCGTTTCTTAAATGTTCCACGTTTGCGCCACATAATTATCTCAGTTTAACAAAGGCTGTAGGATGACAGTCGGAAGCTCATGTTTTAAAGCCATTTGATCCAGACGTCGTTTTTGTAGATTTCGAAATTATGGTTTTACCTGGATGCTCTTCCATTTTTACACACTTTTTCTTTAATTTAACTTTTCAGGAGTGCTTGGGGCTCCCAAAACCTGTCTCCATGCTATATTGGATATTCTTAACAAAGGCGTGGATACTCAACAAGGTCCAGTCTGTGTGACAGAGACTCCCAAGTTCACAGAGCTGGCCTTCCAGCTGATCTATCGCCTGTGTGCCAACAAGGACACCTGTATGCCAACATTGCGATATCTCCGCACCAGTCATAATTTTCTTTACCGCCATCTCCAGCATATTCCATTCAAGGTTCTTATTGTAGCGCAAACTGAAGACACAGCTAGCCAGTTGCAGCACGTTTCTGTTACCAATCAACAGTCCTGGCTCCTTAAAGCAGCGGCAATAGAACTAAAGGTGACTGCACTAGGTAGGCAGCGATCTCACACCCAGCGGCTTCTAGCGTTGTTGCTTAACAAACCCTCTGTAGCTGCTACTTTGAGCCAAAACCAGACGGCGACCTTTGTTTCAAGATCTGACGTGTTTGGCAGGTCAGGGAGAACTGATGAAAGCAGTTTGTTTGGAACAGAACTTAGTATTGGACCATCTAACGTTCAAAAAAAGGTTCTTAGTATCCTAGAAACAGTGGAGTTCAAGCAGGCCTATCCACCGCCACTCCAGTTGAACTACTTTGATCTGACGGTCACGGAGAGAGTGATTAGTTCCTGTGAGCAAAAATCAGATGAGAGTGGAGTCGTTTACTGTAATGTTCACATGTTGCATCGGTTGTTAATGAATGAAATCAATGGCGTTCAGGGCGCAGCCACCGCAGGCCAGAAAAGCTTCTTAGTTCAGGTTTGTTTAGATTATTTATTCCACTTATTTCATTTTGTTTGGAAATACTAATGCGTAACTGTTGTTACTTTGTTAGATTAGGCTATCACAGGGCCCAAAGTTTATTTTTGGTTTTGGGTGCACGTGTGATACTGGGACTAGATATCTAGGCGCACTGCCGAACTTTTAGGAGCACAGCTTAGAAATTTCAGATAATTATAAGTAGTTGTTAGTAAGAGTAAGTGACTTTTATTTTGTTTTAATCCTGTTTTTTTCCGGACTCTTACTGGACATAGTAGTTTTAAACTGGTGCAGTTTTTGTTTGGGACCTTGTGTCAAATTCCCATTTTTTCATTTGTATCTGTTTTGTCAAAGTAAATAAGGACAGTCAAATAAAACTTCAGCTTTTTAGGCACACAAGTGCGAACTTTCATGATTTTGCAGGCGCACAATCAAGATATCAAGTCGCATGTGCGACCAGTTGGTCATAAACCTCGAGCCCTGTACCAAAAGAAGTTGTTTTTAAAACTCGTAAGAAAACAACTTGAATACTTTCAGCATTTTTGGTTGAGTTTTGAGGGAGATAATAGGTGTTGTAATTGATATGGAGAAGTTAAATAATTAGTTTTGAAGTTAATACTTGATTGAAAACCGCCAAACTTTTCTCAAACCAAAGCTGTACTTGCGCTTGACCAGGAGAAATGGTTCGGTGATTGAACTCAATATTCTTCTTATTCAACAGTTCATTTCAAACAGATTCAACCATCTGGTTGTAAGA
Organism: Hydrozoanthus tunicans; assembly: GCA_026413305.1. Lineage (NCBI taxonomy): Eukaryota > Metazoa > Cnidaria > Anthozoa > Zoantharia > Hydrozoanthidae > Hydrozoanthus > Hydrozoanthus tunicans. The sequence continues at coordinate 5,600 of JAOBAT010005382.1, forward strand.
AAAAAGAAAATTGTCTCTGAAAACAAAGTGTATTAGATGAAATCAAAGTTCTTCAAAACTAATGAAAATGGTAATATTTTCATCAAAACCAGAAAGCATATCAGTTATGGAACTATGTTATGAACTATCATCTTGTTTTGGGAGACAAAGCAGTGTCCTTGGTGACTGCGATAGATCAGTGTCCTGTCCAGGGGGAGTCAAAGACTCTCATCCGCTTAACACTACAGAAACTGGAGATAAGCGTCGGCCCTATGAGCCACTAAGGCTCGAAAGTGATTTAGATTTAGCTCCTTGTAGTGTTTAACTTGTTTGATCTTGTTTAGCAAAGTTGCAGCTAAGTTTTCATAAAGGTCACAAAGAGTTTCTTAACCAGTGAAACAGTAGTATACTTTGAATTTACCTTTTTCGCTCTCCAGGAAGTAAGAGAAATTCTGCAGAACGTTGTTCAACGGAATATGGTCAGAGCAAGCCTGTATGTCAAGAAGGAATCGTTTGAAGCTTGGAGACAAGTGATGGAAGTTGTCCTAGCAACATGCCCCAGTGATATTCTTCCTGCTGACACCAAAGAGGATGTCATTTCAGATACACTGCAGGATTTGTTAGTGAGAGTAAGTCGACTTTAAAGGTGCATTGTCCCGCTATGGGAGCCTAATTCTAGTCTACTTCGAATTTGTTCCATCACTGAAACCAACAAGCGTGGGTCAGTTCATGTTGAGTACAGATTAACGTCTGTGAGAAAGATTTGCAGTAAGATTACAATGCTAATGCACCTCTGAGTTTTTTTAATGATTTTCTACAATGCTTAGATGGAACCGAAAGAGGTTTTAGTTGAGGATTTAAGTTTTACGATCAGTTTTAAATACATGTTTGTCAAAAGTACTTTTATAGGTCTAAGGACTTTTCCAACACTTCTATTCAACTCTAAACGGATCAAAGTGCTTACCTGACCAAATATGACATTTAGTTAGAATAAAGTTCAAAATATACGACGGCGATTTTTGGCGTCACAAGGTTTGAAAGCTGCTCTATACTAGTGTTTACAGAACTAGTGAGTTTTTTTGCTCGAACACTAAGCCATCAGCCATACAAACTTCGCCATGATTATTTGACTTTTACTGGGAAAGTGAAATTGATCTCTTGGCTTTCAGATAATGTAACATCACACATATCTAATGAGTTTAGAAAATTTTCGCAGGTTTGGCGCTAAAATAGGCATTTAGTCACCGGTTAAACCGGTTACAAGTGTTCCACTGGAAGCTGTACGGCTTGAACTTCAATTTTAAATATTTTAAAATAGTTTGAAGATTTCGCTTCAGTAGCACTTTAATTCGTTTTGTCTTTTTCCTAGTTTATTCGTTGGGCAACGCTGTTATGCCTCTTTTTATTGCTGTTAGCTTTTAAGTTTTTCAATGCTTAATTATCTGAATATTTTTACTAAAACAGTTATTCGCCTCAGGCTCAGTGAATATCTTGGGGGTGAATATTGAATTTGTCTCAGGGAATTCGCATCAGATATTCACTTTGCCTTTGCCGAATAATTATTAAGGATTCCGTCAGTTAATTGTTGATCAAAACTAGATTTCATTGGTTGATGTATGCTCAACCTTAACTCTAGTAAATGCTGTTAGTTTCTATCAAATTTTTGTTCTTTTAAACCATATTTTTATTTAGCTGTAAATGTGTAATAATCTTAAGTTGTATAGTTACTGTTTCTGACAGATTGCTGAAGAGCAAGCATTGCCAGAATTGACAGCCCCTGTGTCAGGTGTCGTCTTAACGTTAATGACACATCGGTGTCAGAGCAGCCTATCATCAGAGAGGCTTGGCAACACCAGTTCACTGCAATTTGGAACCCCGAAGAGACATCTTTTGACTTTCAGTGGTGGCACTCAGCCTACCGGAGCCTTGTTTGCTATTCTCCGAGGGTTGATTGATGCAGTGTTGAGGTCAGGTGGAACGATGCAACGTGTTCGCGCCAACTTATATGCAACAATGCTATACTACATGAAAATGTTCCAGAAAACAAAGCCCCAAGAAGAAGACGGTAATGTACAAATTATTGTTAAAAAATCCCACAACTCTTGTACCAAATTAGTAGGGTGAACCTGGTGTCATTGTTTGCCATCTGTTACAGAGTTCCAGTGGTTCATTTAGAGTCATTAGAAGTTATTATTTCAATCTTTACAAATTGAAGGCCTTATTAAAAAAACATTTTTAAATTGCTAGATCTTCTGGCTGAGGTCATAAAAGGCATTAAACCTCAAATGAACATGAGTCTCAGTTCAATCAGGTCCTGCATATTAACTACAATTTTACTGCTTGATCGTTTGCAGTGTTTGATTTTTTGGCTAACAATGGAAAAGTAGTGTTCTTGTCATGAAAGATTAAGGTTTGAAAATTGGGGGTTGAGAGCCCCTTTGTAAAAGGAAGGAAACTTTTATCTTTTTCTGTGCACTCGGACAAAAGAGAATGCAACCGAGTCATACATGATAGAAAAGGGCAGGCAAGAAGTGCAATTTTTTGTAGCCGTCGTCGTTACTTATGGTCCCTTACGAAGACACCAGAAGTCTCTCAAAACGTCTGTTGTGTTCCTGGTGTAAGTTAGCTTAAATCCATGGGTTGGGAACACACAGCACAAACAAGAAAAAAAAAACATTTTAGAATCCAAGTTTGTCAGTGGCAGACCAGTTGGTTATTTACAAGCGTGGTGGATTCTATGTAGTTTTCGAAATTTGAAATTGCTCATATCCAAACTCTAGATTTTGAGTTACAGAAAGAGGATGTGCCTTATCTTTTCCTAATGTCTCCGTCTTGTTCCAGGTGTACTGGGCATTCTTTCTTCACAACCAGGAGAATCGATGGATGCTGGTACTCTCTACGTACTGTCCAGCTATGGGGAGCCAATCATGGATATTGTTTGCCGGGACGCATGTGATGGCCATGATGTTGGCAGGGTAAGCTCACCAGTTAACCAACAGATGACGACCTGTTCATCTACCCACTGTTATTAGCGCATGAAAAACCTAAACTTCCTAATAAAAACGCACAAAGGGAATCTGTAAACCTCAAATTTGACTTTCAAATTGTTGTTGGTCCAAGATAGAGTTTCGCCAATTTTGTTTTTCTCTGAACCTGCTGTGGCGATTCTAGGTCCGCAAGGCAACGTGGTAAATTGTAAAATGGTCAGTTGGAAGTTCTCCTGCGGGGAGACTGGGACTAGTGGCCGATTCTGGCTGGGATTAAATTATGTGTGAAGGTTGTCTGTACAGCCTTCACATCCGGGCATGCTCTGGAACCCTCCTCTTTGCTCAACTTACATACACCCTGCATTTCTTCAATGTACATGGCTCTGTATTTTGTGGAGCTGTGGAAAATTTGTTATAAACAATTATTTTGGTCTTAAACTTTAAAAAAGGCAATATTTTAAATTGGCGAACTGTTACGATTCTGGCTGGGATTAAATGATGTGTGAAGGTTGTCTATACAGCCTTAACATCTGGGCATGCTGTGGAACCCTCCTCTTTGCGCAACTTACATACTCCTTGCGTTTCTTCGATGTACATTGCTCTGTATTTAGTGGAGTTATGTAAAATTTGTTATGAACAGTTATTTTGATCTTATACTTTAAAAAAGGCAATATTTTAAATTGGCGGACATTTACTACATTTACAGACATATTGAGCCTAGTAGGAAGCAGAAATTTTGCTCTAGTGCTGTTTACAAGAACACCTCGTTAGGTCATTGACCTTGTTCATGAATGACGGCGATTTTGATAATATTTAGTCTACTTTTGAATTAGTATTACTAGCCTTATTTTGGGTAACAAGTTCTTTTGAAAGTTTCGGCTCCATTAAATCCTAAACTAAATATAAAATATTCATGAAGGATCCACTCACCGCGTAATTACTGCACAAACATTAGGAGAGGTAAGGAAAATAGAATAAAGTAAAGTGTGTGGTTTGCAATATTTTTGTCATCGGACTGGCCTTTGAAAACTCGATTCGGTTCTTTAAAAATCTTTATCATTGAGTCCCTATCAGTTATTAACAGCTAACTTCTTACATAAGTAGTTTCGGCTCAATTAAATCCTAGACCAATTGTAGAACATTTTAGGAGAAGCCACTCAACGAATACTTACTGAACAAAAAGTTAGGAGAGGTAAGAAAGTTAAGATAAATATGATAAAGCAAAGTGCTTGGTACGCAATATTTTACCGGTGGACTGGTCCTTGAAAACTCAATTTGGTTCTTGAAAATTTTTGTGTGAATCCTGTAAAATCAATCATCTCTGTGTTTCAGATGCTGGCCTTCTCCTTGTTGGATGGAATCATAAATATTGACTGGCAGCAACGGTGGTTAACATTCCTGAATCTTAAAGGCTACCTCAGACACATGGTTGAGGGTCTATTAAAGGACGACGAGAGGCTCCAGGCTATGCTAGATCCGTCACCCGAGCCTCTCAGGGCGCTGTATATCTATGAGTCCAAGATGGCACTACTGACCCGTATAGCTAAGTCCACAGAAGGCGCCAAAGTCTTACTAGAGGTGCTGAGTTTGTGCATTACATACAGAGGTTGCCTTTTTTTTAAAACAAATGATCACAACTACCTGAAATTAATTAGGTATGAAAAAATGACATTAAGAAATGGAAAGAGTAGGTTCACATTAGTTAGAAGGCGTAGTTTCATTTCTCAACGCACCGTACTTCAAAAATAGGTGAAAGTTTTTCGAAGCAAAGATATGTGAAAATATTACCGACGAGCAAGCCTTGCTCATCGTTCGTATAAAACCTTTAAAACGTCCCCATAATCTGTTGCTTGCCATTTTTACATATTTGAAGTAAATAAAAACAATTACAGGCATAAACTGTACATGCTGCTGAATTTTTTGTTCAAAAAAAGAAAAAAAATAGTTACTGTTCATCGGCAGGATACCCAAACTGTGTGCAATTCCACAATTGGTTTCGGCTCCATTAGGGAAAAGGTCAAAACAACGGTACTTCCTAGGAACCCAATTTAGGGGGGGTGGGGTATTATGTGCCGCCACCCACCACCTTTTTTCAAAAAAGCTG
>JAOBAT010005393.1:0-10667 GCA_026413305.1 Hydrozoanthus tunicans
TGAGATCTAGACTGTTTGACAAAAAGTTCACTGTAGTTGAATGTTGCTGTGAGATCTAGACTGTTTGACAAAAAGTTTACTGTAGTTGAATGTTGCTGTGAGATCTAGACTGTTTGAAAAAGTTCATACTAAATGGGTTGTTGTGAGATCTAGACTTTTTTGACAAAAAATTCACTGATAATCATTAATAAACAAAAAGTGAACACAACTATGGGCAAGAAAGAAAAGCTTCTTTTGGTGACGTTTCTTGTACTGCACATTTAACAACAGACAAAGTTTTAATAGTGTTCCTCAAAATGTTAAGACAAGCAATTTGATACTTACAAGGTGCCCAAGTTTTAAAAGAGATTGGTGTGTCAAATGAAACAAGTTTTAATTTTAACAACTTTTTTTGTTATTTTTCTTTAAATTTTTTTTCAAACTCCTTCATTTCTGTTTCAAGAACGCTATATATATGTGCATGTGGCTGTGCTTTTGTGTGTGCGTCTGTGAAAGTGAGTGGATGTAATTATCTGTGTAAGTTGTTTTTACTGTTTTTATCCCCTGTTTGTGTAAAAATGGGAAAATGAATTTTTTTTTAGTTTTCATTTTGGGGGATGGGGTGGGACAAGGATATTTTATGATGTGAGGATGCATACTTATGTATTATTATTGTGCTGTAATTCTATATTTGGTAGGATTTGGATTTGTAACCTTTGATTCCAAAGAGAGTGTCGACAAGACAGCACAAATACGATATCATCAGATTAGTGGAAAAACGGTGTAGTTTTTATTAGCTTTAATTAATGTTCATTGTTGCTGACTTTATGAAGTGATTGAGTGGTTTGTGGTCTTGAAAATCTATTTTGTATTTTTATTTGTGATGAAAATAAGAACTTTAGTACAGCTTGGAAATCATTTGTTGAGATTTGAAAGAAAAAAAATGGAAACTTGATTGAAGTCCAAAAGATCACTCAATCAAATCATAAAGTCTTTGTGTTGACTTGTTAAGTAGCCTGAAACTTTGTCTTCCCCTTGGGGCTTTTGCATCCAAACTACCCCAATGTTGTCTTGTGATTGTACAGAAGTTTTTGGTTATCGAAGTTTGGTTAAGCTGTAGTTTCAGTAAACCAGCCATCAGATATCTTATGAAAATTTACTTAAGTTCAAAATAAATTAAGGGGTAAAAATATTTTACTTTTATGTCTTTTGCAAGATCATGACAAAATCATAAGCTCTATTAATTTAAAAGTAATTCTAATAAATGAGCTATTTTAAGCTATTTGATCCATAGAAGTAGCATTAAATTTTTCAAAATTTTGAGAAGGTTGAAAAAGAAGGATTTTATCTTTTTAATTAGTACCAACTTGATAAATGGCAAATTTTAGTAGGTCAAGGTCATTAAGTCTTTTGAGGCTATACTTAGAATACACCCATTTCAAGATACTGCTGATAAAGATGGACTGTTGGCACACATGCACAGTCATAAACTGAAGTAAGATGTTCACAAATTCCAGTGAGAAAAGAATAAATTGAAACTGTGTTGTTTCAGTTAAATTTTTTTTTCCTCTGCACTAGTGGTTATTTACTTCAGTTTGAGGTCAAGACTAACACATGTGCAGACAGTCAGCTTTTATCAGCAGTACCTTGAACATAAAAGAGGTCAATATTATTTTTGCAAAATAAAAACGGTTTGTTCATTTAGATAACCTTTATTATATGCAGAAAATAGACTTAATTTAGAAATTACATTTTAGTTTTAAGATATGTACTCTTTTTAGGAACAGTTGATAAAAACAAGTGTATAGCTGTTAGATTTACCTATAACTTATCAGTAAATGTCTTGTGCTTGGATTTCTTTTTGTAGTTTAGTTAGCAAGAAAAGCCTATGTCTTTGAAGCATGCATGTAATTCAAGATAAAAATAGTTTTTTGCAGATCAAAGACTGCTACAAAGTCTTGACCAAAACCAAGTTTGAGAAGTTGTTGTAAAAACCAAGTTTAATGTTTTAGTTTTTGGCTTTAAAGCTTTATTGAGCTTTATTTAACTTTGTTATCTGAACAAGAAAATCTTGCTAGCAACTTTGTTATCTAAACAAGAAAATCTCGCTAGCAGATCTTCAAAAACTGCTGATAATTTGGCTCTTTGTTCTTGAGTAACATGCATACTCTCCATGATCCGTTTAAAATGTTGAACCGATTCCTCTAAATAACCCATTTTGGTCTGTTTATTTAGACCTGTTCTGGATCAAGGTCCAAACTATTGTCCCTAAGAGGAACTGGAATAGCATTTGAAAATGGGTGTGTGTAAAATACCTGCAGTAAATGTGGTAACTATGTGTAGCTGTTGTAGTTTAAAATGGTCATACTGACTTTCTGTACTTTATTTGGTGTTACCAGGTGGAAGTTAAGAGGGCACAGAGCAAAGATCAGCAGAGAAATAACCAACAAAGCATGGGAGGACCTATGGGAATGCCAGGAGCGCTATCGCAACCTGCACAGGCTTACCCATACCAGCAAGGTCAGTAACATAGGGTTCGTATGAGTCCTGGAAAACCCTGAACATTTTTTTGAAACCCTGGAAACCCCTGGAAATATTTTATGAAGCCTGGAATTTTTCATAGAATTTAATTGAACAAACTAAATTAGCCTAATGAGGCAAGTAACAATTCAGACTTTGGACTTAACGTGTTTCTGTCTTGTTCAACAAATGCAAAATTTCATGACAATTACTATAAAAAGTTTTATAAACAGGTGATTTTGAACAAATTTTTGTTCATTGTTTAAAGAGTCCTCAAAAAGCTCTGGAAATAATGAAAAAAAAACAGCATGGAAAACCCTTGGTTTTTGAAATTCTGAAGGTGCACGAACCCTGGTAACAAACTGGATAGTTTTCTTTTAAGATTTAGTGGAGTCAGGCTATATTGATTACACAGCTAAACAGGTTGTCTGATATGCTTATTTCAGCTGGGTATGGCCAGCAGCCTGCACCAGGAATGGGGAGATATGGAGTAGGGAGTTATGGACAGTATGGCGCTGCCCCAGGACAGCCGCCAGCTCAGCAGCAACAGTATGGCGCAGTAGGTGCACCAGGGGCAACTCCAGGGGCCACCTATGGATATGGTGGTAGGTCATTTAATTAAGAGTCAACCTGAATTGTTTTAGCCATTTCTAGATTCTCTTTCAGAGGATATGAAATCCTTGTTAAGGAGCATGTGACTCGAAATCGGTTTTTCAATTTTAAAAAAGTAGACTATAAAAAACATTAGTTTGCCAAGTTTGAGAGACATATGAAAGTACCTTAAGACAAGGCATTTAGAATTTTGAATTTTTCCCGCTAAAAGTGTCTCCTCCAAAAGATCAACAATGTGATGTAAAGGTCCATGTGTGTCTTGTCTAAGTCCATCCAAAATTGACTTAAAAACACCCGTAACTAAAAGGTTTCTATCGAAAACTCTGACAGTTAGGGATGTTTTAAAATTGGATTATCTCTCTACTTCATGGCACCATATTAGATGGACTGAAGTGAGATTCATGAGACCTGTTACATCACATTGTTGGTCTTTTGAAGGGGACACTTTTAAAATTCTGCATGCTGCATTTTGACATACTTTCATTGTATGTTTCTTTCTATGTTTTTTATAGTATACCTTTTGAAAACTGAAAAAAATGGTTTCGTGTCGTACGCTCTTTAAACTCAAATTTTTCTCACCTAAATTAGTTAAGTTTTGTTCTACATGTTTATGGTTGGGCCTGGTAAAATAAAGAGGACTGCAAATATTTTGAAAAAAAGTGCCTTATCAAACCCCCTCTCCCCCTGGAATAACCTTGCTTAATCAGCATGTGCAAAACATGCTTTAAAGTGAAAGTTCCTAGTTGGTTTAGTTTTGGCATCACTTGTATATACTGCCCATAGTGGCTTGTTGTGATGTAAATTTTTTTAAAGAAATTAAAAAAAAAACTGCCCAGTTGAAAATAATTAGAGAACTTTTGATACATGATGAGGTTTTGGTGCAGGTGCAATGCCAGCGGCTTATGGGGCAACTCCAGATGCAACCACAAACATGTATGCGCGTGGGCCTGCTCCAGGACGTGATGCAGCTGGATATGCACCAAATGCTGGTAACATATTTTGCAAGTTCATATGCACCTAATGCTGGTAACATATTTTGCAAGTTCATATGCACCAAATGCTGGTAACATATTTTGCAAGTTCATATCCCCTGATGTTTCTACCTCTTTCTCTGGCCCTTTTCGTCCTACTCCTTGATCTTCCTTCCATTCTTTTTATGCTTTCTCGATCGATGATTGGTTTGGTGCAATCACCTACATAACTCTCCATATTGTTAACATCCGCTTTGATGTCCAGTGTTCTAGCTATGCCAGAACGAAAGGGTACAGCACCCTGTAGTTTTTGCTGGCACCCTTTGTTTTATCGAGCACCCTGTCATTTTCAAAGCCTCACACTTAATATCGTTTAAAGTCCCTTTCAAGCTTATTTTTTTTAATTCCAGATGAAAAGCAGAGCCCTTTAATAATAGTATTTTTTTAAAATAAAACCTTTTCTTGCCGTTTCTGTTACATTTTTTAGACTTGAAGTGTGCAATGATGATGTAGCAGGAGGCATATAATATAGCACAAGGCATAAAGCAGTGACAATCTTTTTTATCTCAAAAGCTCAATTCTGGCTACAATAAATGAATTATTCCCTTGAAATTGTTTGAAATAAAAATTTTATGACATTTTTTAACAGTAATGAAATTTTTTAAACAAAAACCACATAACTCACTTCAGCTATGCCAGAGGTTACCAGTCCCCGGCCTGCTCAGTCAAAATTTACATTCCAATCTTTTTTTAATTAAAAAGCATACTTAGACATGGAATATTTTCTTTAGTTATTTTTGAATTTTGAGTTAACAGGTGACAACAGTTTTAATCCAAAAAATTAAAAAAATAAGCTTGATAGGGACTTAAATGAAACTGCAGTTAAAATGTAGAAAACTTTTGTGTTTCAACACTGAAGCAGTCAGTGATTTAAGTTCTTGTTGTCATACTGCTTGCTTAGTGTAGCTACCCGGTCAGAGTTCGGAAACAGTTATGTTCTTTTACAGGGTGCCCTGTCATTTCTTTTAGCGGCTAGTCATGCTTACAGTAGGAACTAATGTGCTGTATTTGTGTGTGTTTTAGGTTATAGCACAGCTGGATATGCCGGAGCAATGCCACCAGTCTCGGCCGCCCCAGGCCCTGCTGCGCCCACTGGGTATCCTGACTATGGACAAGCTGCTGTCTCTGCAGCCAACACTGCTGCCCTGCCACCCCATGCAGCAGGTACGTAACTGAGAGCAGAGGTTTCAATGACGATGACCTACTTTGCTTTGTTTTTGACCCAGTTAGCCACTGTAGAACAGGCAATAGGCTTGACGCCCCCTTCAAGAGCTGGGTTTCGATCATAAGCTGCTTCTATAGGGCTACAGCAGGTAAAGAAAAGTCAGGCAGTGTTTTCCCCTAGACGTGAAAGCAGGCGTTGAAAAAACATAAGTAGGCTTTGCAAAAAAACTTTTAATTATCCACCCGCCTTACAGTTTTTTTTTCAAACAAATTTATAAAATGACGACAGAGTTGCCGTAGGTTTCGACGGCTGACGGTTTATTTTGAAAGCACTGTTTGGTAGCTTGATCTTGGTCTGAGGCTAAATATGTCAAGAAGAACTGTTGTAATGAATATTTTTTTCTCACACCTTCATTTCAGGCTTGGGAAGCTACCAGCAGCAGGACTCAGCCTATGGGCCTTCTCGAGGCCCTACTTACCCTAATGCAGGCGATACAGGAGGGTACAGCACAGCAAGTTATGCCAGTGCAGGGGCTGATGCAAGCTACACAGGAGCAACAGGTGGATATGGGGATCAGGCCTTTGGGCGTGGATCTGCTGCTGCCACACGAGGATATCATCCATATGGCCGATAAGCATCCTATAAAATGAAGATACCCGGAAAATGACATTCTGAGACTGTTTTTACATGGATTGACGTTTTCTTTCAAGTTAATGTTGGTTTTATTGATTTTAGATTTGTTCCACAAAGAGCTGAGCTGTAGTTTGCGACACTAGATACGAGTTGTTTCACATTCATTCAGTTTGTTTTACTTTCATTTTGTTTTCGTTCAGTTTCATAAGACCATTATTTCAAAGTCAACATTAATGAATATCTCTAAGGAGGGAAAGTATAACAGATGGTCAGAAGTAATGATTTTGCTCTTGAAAAACAAACTATTTTGCGCTTTTCAATGATTAGTACTCCACGTTTACACGCAGGATACTACCCTCTGCTGCATTTACCAGTATTCCTGCTTCTGAGTTTCAAGCTGATGATTATTGGATTATATCAGTTAATTCCCACTGCATGTATGTAGCTTGAGTTTGATATTTGTACCTTGTCTCAACTTGCTCAGAAACAGCTCAAGGAGGTTTTGGCAAACTCGGCGATTAACTATCGTCATTTCAATTCAATGCACACGATAACATGTTTCTAAGTTCTGTGCAGTTATAGCTTTTCACTGTGTAATACAGGATTAGATCAAAGGAAAAACATGGTTTCAGCATTATTTTGCCTTTGATTCGAATTAGACTTAAAAGAAGTTTCTTTTCTGAGAAATTTGGTGTAAAACTTACTCTAAGCATGTTATTTATCATTTGTCTTGTTCTTGCTTCATTCTTCAGGTTTTTCTTGTTTGTGAATAGGCAATTTTATATGCACCTGAAGTTTTTAGCTTAAGTTAATAAAGTTATAAATCGATGGAGATTAGTTGTTTTGTTGTTGTTTTATTTGTTTTAGTGGACAAGGGGGTTGAGGAGGAGACCCTGAGATTATTTCTGTTTTTGGGAGGACATGCAGATTTTCTCTCAAAAACATATGTGTATAGAGGACATGCAGGTGGACGTCTGCCATAAAAGACCCCTTTTAATCTGTACGGTCGTCACCGCGAGATGTGCAGCATTCGCCGCCAGGGTTCAGCATTCGTTCGGCTCATGGAGTTTTAGAATTTCGTTTTCCAGGCCAGGAAGGTCGTGGAATTTTGATTATTAGGGTCGTGAAAAATACGGAAAATTGGCAGAATTAGATTGGTAACAACATGTAGAAGAAATATAAATAATCCTTATATTTGCCTAAAATTACACGCCATTTTGCTGAATAATGCAGAGACGGTAAAAACGTGAGAGGTTTAAACCAGATAAATGCCTAGATTTCTCAAATTGAACATCCCTTCGCCTTGTTTAGCTTGCATAATGTAGGAAAAGAGAAAATGAAGCTACTTTTGATTTATTGAGGAAAAACTATTTCTAAGTCGCGGTAAATGTTGGGTTTTAGAAATTCAAAAGAGTACAATGTGGGTTGACAGTTTGATTACTGTCGAAGAAGAGGCAAATCCTATTATTTTGTTTTTGACACAAACTTTGTGACTGACTACACGAAGAGGGGGTCGACAGAATCGAAATTCGTTCATTAAGAGCCCGTTTCTCCTTGCGATTTAAGAACTCGAAACAACTTTGAAATTGACGTACTTATCAAAGCTGAGAACACATTGAGCAAAACACAAGTAGGAACAACTTGTTTTTTGGAAGTTTAACGCAATAGGTACACTAGAAAAAGTTGTAAGGATGAACTCCTTATCATTTGCTCGAGGCACCTGTTACGCTGCAAATTGTAACAACTTTTTACGCACAATGTAACAACTGCTTAAAGCGCATATAAAGTGAAAAATTTTATAATCTCCGTGGATAAACCTTGCCAAATGAGGAATACGGTAAAGTGTATATGAAATGAAAAATTTTATTACTTCAATGGATTGACCTTGCTAAATGAGGAAACGCGGTGAAATAATTTTTGCTAAAATCTTTCCTGGTTCTTTTGATATTAACGTTTAAAATTTCCCGTCTGATGACGTCATGAGTGGTTCCGACAAATGTGCATTTTTCTCAAATCTGCTGCCAATCCGTAAAATTTGGGTGGGTTTGAGCCAGACTTGGACTGATGATCCATCTGCCTCGGATACATCAATAATCCAACTTTAGGTAAAATACACCCAAGTGTTACGGATTGACAGCAGATTTTGAAAAAATGCCTCAGGCTCATATCGCCGAAAAATTAAGAACAATGAACCTCGGCCAGATTTACTGATTCTTATAAAAAAAAGGGTGTAATGAAAGGGGACCCGACGATGCAACTGGTTCAACGTCCTGATTTATGTGTAGCTTCACCTCGTAATCTTTAAGCTTGCCTTTTATATCCTCAAGTATTTCTGGGTATTTGTTGATAATTTCATCGGTGTTTTTGCTGCCTAAAGAAACTGTACTGTTGATATTATTTCTGACTTGAACAAGATTTAAGTCAAGATATGGGTTGAGAGAGAGAGAGAGAGTAGATTTCCAGGGATTTCTTTTGTAACATAAAGGGTTGTCTTGATCTCTTGACTTAATGCGTGCCATGAATTTTCCGAATAACAGCAGTGGCTTGGTTGTGTTGAACGTCATGATTTCTTGAGCTGTGTTTGATAGTTTTATTTCAATTCCCTTCACGTTGTGGTGTAGTTTTCGTGGATTTTCTTGTGCGTGTTTTCGTCAATAATGTTGCAGATTAATCCTGTGTCGGCAGTGATTGTGACAAATTAACATTCAGCTATTTGTAATTCAATGCTCAATGTTAAACATCGTCGCTGTTAGCCTGTGAACAGGCTCTTCGGCGAACCTAGTTGGGAAGAGCCTGTTCACAGGCTACGTCGCTGTCGTCGCCGAGAGTTGTTGTTGTGTTGCATGTAGTTTGTTGTAGTGCTGTGCCTAGGTGATTTGTAGATTTTCCTCGTGACTGTGGTGGTTTTGGGCTCCCTGTGGTTTGTTGTTGGCTGCCATTTTGTTCTGCCTTTTTCTACACATCCGCTCATAATGGCCTTTGCTGTGACAGCATCTGCACACTGACTTAGCTAGCTTCTGGGCAATTTTCTACTCCTCCTGGATGAGGGTACTCAAATCCGCAATTTCTATTCGTGTTGTGTGTTGTTTTGCCAGTTTGCCGCCGCTGTTGCTTGGTCGTTGTGTCTCGATTTTCTGGCCTTTGTGTATCTCAACATATTGATGTTGTTTGAATTGTTCTCTACTTCAGTCGTCTGTCGGCTCGAAACTTTCAGTGCTCTTGCGTATTCTAAAAGATTTTCGAGCCGGTTGCCACTGTGGTTCCGCAAATGCCTTTCAGTGGCGTCGCCGGGATGACAATTTAAGGTTTAACTATATACTATCCCATGATGCATTACGACACTACACGAGTAGTCTAATTGTCTTAGTTGAAAATCTCTGGAGAATAAATAGGAGAACCACAATAAATCGTAAAAGATTTACTAAGTTGTTTTTTTTCCAAACAGCTTTCGCATGTGCAGATCATGCTCGGCAGCCTTCGAGTGAAATGTGTCAACTATATTGTTTTTTCTTACCTCTCAAAATTTTCATACCATAATTCATAGCTGCCTTTGTTTTGTCTTGAACTGTTTTGTCAATTACAAGCTTCAAGTCGTCTGCATAAATGACTTAAAATCCAGAAGTGCACATGTAGTCGCCATGTTGGATTTCATGACATGATAGATAGCGAGTAGATAGCCAATCAGATTGCAGTATTGGTGACAGCCAATTGATTTATACTAACTAAGACTAATTTAGACTACGAGTTCGAATTTTCTATCGGCTGATAGACGACGAGGACGAAGCCAGAGTCGTCTATCAATGCCGAGAGAAAACGAGAATGAGTTTTAGTCGAAATCTACTGGTGGTCAATTGCAACATTTAAAATAAATCATGTCTATATCGTGTTTGTCGGAAACATTTTCAAAGTAAAATATGCGAATTGAAATGGACTATTTTTCGACGTTAAGTTCTACTTACTATTAAAGATATTTATTCCATATTTTGTTGCTTTTTTGTCTTAGCTGGCACTGAGCTCTCGAGAAGATCTTCAAGAAGTTCTTCAATCGCTTCTTGAAAACGGGTTGCAAAAAAAGTCGCCGCCAATTTGAAAAATTTATCGCGGGTTTTCTCTACCCACCGTCTGTCGGCCGATAGACCACTAGTAGAGTAGCCTTTCAAAATGCGAGATTTGCAATAGACCACTAGCTGCTAGAGTCTAATCACAGGTAGCCCAGGCTCAAAATTCGTATAGATTTACTGGAAAATTGATGTATAGTAACTCAGAAGTCCGGATTTTTTGCTCTAAATCATAATAAAATTCAATAACGAAAAGTGAAGAGCACTACACCTCGAGGAAATCAGCTCAAACTTCGTCAGATTGTACTTAAGAATCACAAGACTTCACGGTAACTTTTTTAAATTGAATTTTATTGTGATTTATAGCAAAAAATCCGGACTTCAGATACCCCCGTACTTCTCTAGTAATCTATACGAATTCTGAGCTTGGACAAAACCTGTGTTTAAACCACACATAGAAATGAAGAACACTTTGAGGCTTAAATCGCCTAAAAACAGCAAATAAATAAGCCTCGGCCACTACTGTTTCTTGTTAAAAAAATATATATAATAATAATAATAATAATAATAATAATAATAATAATAATAATAATGATAATCTTTATTATATAATCAAATACAACTCATTTACAATCTTGATCTAAAAGTAAAAACGCTAAAATATTTCGA